>LYNE01001679.1:14263-28615 GCA_001662545.1 Rosa x damascena
TTGTTAATTGAATCACTACTTCCTAAAACAAAGGAAATGCATTCAATTATCCCTTTTTGGTTCCAGTGCATAGCTTTGCCTTTCAATTAACAATTCAAAGCTTTTGTACATGCAAACTTAGTAGGGCAGTCTCCACGGCCAAGCCTTGCTGCCAATTTTCACAGAGGTCAGCACCGCAAGGAACTAGTAGCCTGCAGTTCTGCCTTTTTTAATTCTAACCCTTTCCTTTTATCTCTGTTTGCAACTCTGCCTTCTGACTCTCTTCTTTTATTTCTTTTGGTTTGCAGGTTACAAAGACAAATTGAAGGAAATAGCTGTAAAAACAAAAAAGACCATCTAGTAGCTCAGGACAAGGCATTAAAGAGTTCAAGAATGAGATGCTGTTAATTTCCAATCTTCAACACAAAAATCTTGTTAGGTGATGGGTTGTTGAATTTCTTTTTTGGTTACTTTTTTTTGTTTTTTGTTTATTATATTTCATTTTACCTCTTCTTTGATCTTCTTACGAAGTGAAAATAACAAATCCCATCTGTTCCACTCAATCATATTTCAAACTGGTGTAGCTGCAACATACCATAATGTAAGTATCTTCACTGGCCTATAGAACTATGAATTTGTTCTTTTCATTTTTCTCTAAACTTGTACAAAATATTTTGTTTTACGTTGGCATTTCATTCATATACTGGGAGCTTCAAACCAAAAAGGATTTTGTATTGCTAGTTGGGTTGCAGTAAGGAAGGAGATGATTCTTGCACAAACAAGACTTGTAAATCCCATGAAGTTGACATTTTTCACTTCTCTATTGGATTTTGTTATAGATTACTTTACCAAAAGTTGGTGCTGATGTCCAATTTTGGTATATGCATTCTCCTTGATTGCTGACAAAATGTTGGAAATACTTGCCTAAAATATACTTGCAGTTGGTATATGGATTCTCCTTTATCGTTAGTCTTTAATATCTTTGCTATCGTTTGCAGATCAACCACTTATGGGAAATTTTGTATCAAATTGCTCAAGGCTTTGAACTGAGATGGTGGAAATGAAAAGCAATGTGCAGTCATTGGGAAATCAAGCTTGGAACACCCAGCAAGTTGTATTATTATTATCATCATGTAAACCTTATGAAATTAGAAAGCTTGTTAAGCTAATGAAATGGATTAATGCTTTATGAAATTGTCTTTGTTGGATCTATTGGAATTTATTATGAAAGTTGCTTTTAGTAAAATATTAGAGTCACTTTCATATCACTCTCAACTAAGTAAAAACAATTGTCCAAGGGAGCTAACACAACTAAATGGATAGCATAAACTGTTGTTGGAGCCATTACAACACAATAAGATTCTACATCGAAACCATTGTCCAATAAAAATTCAAACAACAGTTTTTTTTTTCAGAAACATGCAGTATCAAGTACAAACAGACAATGCTTTCTTCAATTTTCTGTTGTCTTGTTTAAATCCAATCCATAGAAAACAACTAGTCAGATGATGTACAACCTTCATTCAGATAACAGTTTATTTACAAGCCAATGTTTTCTGATTGTTCTTCACAAGTTTCTCTCTTCTAGCAACTGTTGTCTGAAATTGATTTGCACAAGAGTTAAGATACTCGTCGCTGTTATTCTTTCTGGTGTTCAGACAATGGTCATGTAAGTCGTTGTTGTTTTGCAAAATTTCCTCAGACGACAGTTACGTCCTATTATCTGATTCACCCATAAGACGGCATTGAGATAGACAACAACAACGTGCCTTATCAGACGACAGTGAAAAACGTCGTCTGATTCATTTTTTGGTCTAGTGATAGCAACATGCTAGGAATAGATGTAGGACTAAGAGCAGGACAGACCATCTCCCAAGAGGCCCAGACCATTGTTAGCATTGAAGTCACCCTCAAGTGCAAGAGGTACAAGTTATAGAATAGGGGATTAAGTAAGGATGTCAAACCCATAAGGATTGGTAAATCCTTTCCTAGCTAGGGAAAACCTAAGGAAAAACTAGAAGAATATGCAAATGTACAATCACAAACAAAGGCTCACAAGTGAACCAAAGTTCATGGTGAGTATGTGCAAGATGGTGTGTAGAGATTTGATTTTGAGATTGGTTTCTATTGAAATTGAAACAATGAAAGCAAGTAATATAAACTAAGCTAAACAAAACAAGTTGTTATCAAATGGATGGGAGTTAGGGCATCGGGTTTCACCTTTTGCCTCCCTTGCAAGCATTAAAGCAATTGAATATGAATGATGCAAAGTTAATTGCCCAACTACCCTTTTAGCATCCGGATGGACTACTAAGGCTTAAACCCCTTTCATTTTATTAACTCTAACCGGATAAGTCTAGAGCTAACTACCTAGAGATAAATTCAATTACCGGATAGGTCTCAATCATTTGCCCCTAAATGCATAAAGCTTAGAGTTTAGGTAACCAAGCAAGCAAACTAATCCTATCTCTAAGTGATTTTAGGTCACTACCCTCACATGCACACATGGTGTGTTTTCATTTTCCCTTTTTGCCTAAAGGTAATCAATCTCTAGGAAAAACTTCATGTCATGGAAAACACATAACTCAAATTGATTAGGTCTAAGTAATGCATTCAACTATTGACTTAGCATGTGAGAAAGACAACATGAATTTGCATCAATTTATAAACAAAAGCATCAATACAAGCAAGTTTGGCTAGGGCTTTCAACCCTAGCCCCAACTAGTTCACTGCTCACACATTGCTAGATACACAAGTTTTAACATTCTATTAAACATTAAATACATAAAGAGATAGGGAGTAAAGGGTGACTATTGATGATGTCGGAAGAGGTGGTGGAGATGGGTCTCCAAGAACATGATGTGGTGGGAGTCACCTTCTTCTCCTTGCTCCAAGCTCTTGATATTGGTAAGAATAATGAAATTTGGAATCTCTAAGGTGAGTTGTGGTGTTGAGTGGTGGAGGAAATGGAGGTTATAGTGGTGGAAATAGAGGTTTTAGAGGTGGAGATGGTGGTTTTAGTGGTGGAAATGGTGGTGCATTCTCTAGAGAGAAAAAATGGATCTTGGATAGGATGAAGATGATTGAATGGAGTCAAGAATGCTGAAGAATTGGTCTTTGGCCTCTCTTTGATCAGCTATGTGTGTCCTCTTTGGTCCCAAAGTGTGCAAGAGATGCTCTTACACCATTGTCCCCCAAATGGTCCCAAATTGGCAAGGTGACAAAAGGACAAGGTGTAGGGAGATATTTGAATTTCAAGTGATGGGAGATTCTCACAACCATGGTCCTCCTTTACTGGAGAAATGACCCTCCATGAGTGGCGGTTCGCCAGAAAAGTTCACCGGAAAAATCGCCGGAAAAGTCGATTTGCAATTTTCTTCCAATCTCCGTGTCTTCTTCCCCTAGCTTCAAATCTCTGCATTTCAAGCCTCATATAATCATTTTATTCTCAATGCAAAGTTTCCTACAAATAAAAGGAAATGGATTAAAAAGGGTAAAATAGCATGGAAGACAAATCAATTTTCATAATTATGGAGCACAATTGCATAAGTAATTTGTGACACTCAACAACCATACCCAACCCAAGTGAGAGAGAAAATGAGAACTGGACTGTCCTAGGCCCAGTTCACCAGTCTGCATCTCCGCAGCCCAGAAAGGCAAGAGCCCAAAGCCCACTGTCCAAACCCTATGTCCCCAACACCTAGATTGGCCAGGTCTGATCATTCAGGGAAGCAGCCCCCACTCATCACCGCTCTGGTGGCAGCCAACGGCTCTCCACTATCAGAACAAGGTGGAAGAAACCTCGCCTTGGGTCTAACCTGGAAGATAACCTCAATTGCTGTCGGAGGAACCCGAATGCCTAACCAGATGCACTGCCGACAGACAAAGCACGTCACCTTTAAGCACCTCCTCCAGCAACCTGATCAATAGCTTGCCACCGAGACAATAGCCGCACACCACCGGCGCCGAGTCCTTTATCACAGAACCTGTGTTGCGACCTAAAATAATCAAAGGACCTCCACCTACCAATCTACACCTAAGATTTGAGCATGAAACAGGGCTCAAGCACCGCTGCTCCGCCTTGAACCTCCAATCCCGAAGCCGTACCACCAAAGTAGAAGCAACCCGAGCAGCAAGTTATTCACCCACCCTGCACGATAAGCGAGCTTTGACCTTGTCGTTGCCTCTGCCTAGCACGCAGCACCAGGGTTTGCAGAGAGAAACCCTAGGGAGCCATCTCTTACACACTTCAATCCAACTTGATTACCCAAGGAGAAGCTTAAGATCTAGTAAATAATTTTTTATCTGTATAAATTAAATGAGATATTTTCGTTAAAAGTATTTATTTTTTAATTAGATATGTTATATAAGGATATTCTTGGAAAGAGAAATGAATTAGATAAGTAAATTCAATAACTGAAATTAAAATGTATCGTGTAATGAGCGAGTAGGATGAACAAACAAAATGATAGGATGACAACAGCCTAACTTTTTATTTAATTAACAGCTTGCAAGGCGGGGGCTAAGAGCCCCCTTTCCTGTTAGAGTGAGGGGAAATAAATTTGAAAATTTATGGGCTAAATACTGATTACTACCTTGCACTTTGGATCTAAAATCAATTCAGTCTTTAACCTTCTGATTTCATCAAAAACACTCCCACTCTATTATTTCTCATCCAACTAGTCCCTCTATTAGTAGTTTGTGAGTTGGAGACGTTAACTAGCTGATGTGGCATGTCAACTCAACTCTTGTGGTGCCCACATGCAAAGAAAAATCCCCAAATTAACGCTGGCTCTCTCACACCCCTGATTTCACCAAAAACCCCAAAACCTATTATGGTGGTTTCCACCTTTGACATCGATTCCGGGTTTGGCTGGGTTTAGTTTGGTGGGTTGTTCAATATTAATTGCGGGCAATAATGGCAAGACGGTATGGCGAGCGCAAAACCTCAACCTGCTCATACAGGAACCTGATGTATCTCATCGCTTCATGAAGCATTGAGGCTGTGTCTGTTTGCACTGCAAATTTCATGAAATTGGTCAACTTGATCATAGTGTGAATTCAGATCAAGTCTAGGTAGCTTTCAAGAAATGAAAAAAATTAATTTTGACTAGAAAGATTGAATCTTTCCCAAAGGTGAAATGAGCTGCTGCAGTGCGCTGAGATTCTTTCTCCCAGCTTTTCTCTACTCTTGTATTTTGGCGAAAAAAAAAAAAACCAAGTAATTAACCACACATGAAATTACACAAGAAAAACATACAGAAGGCAAGCAATTCCGATCTAAATTTCAAATCTTTCCAGCAGCGGGTTTGTCCGTTTTCAGCTTGAGTGGTCGTGCTTGCACATTGAACCTGTTCTTGCGCCACGCCAATTTTCTTTTTCAGCAAATAAACTAGAATCATCACCAAAACAACCGCCTCATATTGATTACAATTCAATCAATACTAATATAATTATTAGACTTGCACGAATACAAGCCCGCCTTGGTCTTGGTGGAAGAAACAGAGGAGGAATCACTACATGTCAGCCCTGATTTTTGACGAAAGCTAACTCTCTTTCCTGGGTATCCACACATCTAGATCGTTGCTGGCCATCTCGGCACCCCTCTAGATTAAGATTCACGCCTTCATAATTCAACAAGCTTTTTGGATTTTTTATTTTATTTTGTAAAACTTCAATGGAAGAGAGTTAGTTTTCCTAGTTTTTTTTTTTATTCGGGACTGTGTTTAGGAGAAAGCCACCGTAATGGTTTTGGGTGAAATCAGGGATGAGCGAAAATTTTGGAAATTTCCTTTGCATGTAGGCCCCACAATAGTTGAGTTGGCATGCCACATCAGCTAGTTAACGTCTCCAACTCACGGACTACTTACGGAAGGATCAGTTAGATGAGAAACAATAGAGCATGGTGTTTTTGATAAAATTAGAAATTCAGAGACTAAATTGATTTTGAACCTAAAATATAAGATAATAACTAGTATTTTGCCCAAAATTTATCCGCATGGAGAACGAGACAAGGAAACTTTTTTAGGTGGGGGCGGAGATGGGGAATCTGTGTTTGGCTATTTCTAGGCAGTACCCTCTCATTCACAACGAAGAGAGGGTCTCATGCCATATAGTGGCTGCCTCTGAAATTTTTTCATCATTCATTTTTTTAATTTTATTTTAAAAGGTTGTAATTTAGGGTTGGAGAAGACAATACCCATTATCCTTCAACTCTCTAAGGTGATTCTCGTTTGTGGATTTATTTTTTACAAATTAGGAGATATAAAAGGGATTTAAAGCGCAATATTTGTTTCCCAAAAGTTATGTACAGATAAAATCATAAAATCAAAACGTCAATGTCTAATTCGCTTCTGCTTCCTTAATTGCCTTGATTACAAATGAGAGGATTAATCAATCAAGGCAATTAGCTATGGAAGTAACGGAATTGATCGAGACGTATCCGAGTATAATTAACACACAGCATTGTAATCTCATTATGTTTTTCCCATTAGAGTGCAAACTAGTACAGTATTTAAATCAAGGAGAAAATCCTGATTATTAGGTTACGTTTCTGATTTAGCCTAATTTCGCAATTATGTTGTCCATAATTCACAATAAATGTTGATGATCTTTTCATTCCATTCCTCTATCAACGCCTAATTGCTCCAATTAATTAGAAAGCAAATTAACAAGGCAAAACAGTCTATATAAGTCATTCAAAAGACAGACCAAAGATAGCACATCTTTTTCAATGGCTTCCTTCGTGAAAACAATCTCATTTTTCATCCTTCTGGTGCTTTTCACCTCTCTGCAAATTGAAGCCAGCGACAGATTGTTCTTCAGCAAAGTTAGCGGTTCCAACAACAATTACAATGCCAAGGATCCCAAGATCCCCCTTAGTTACCAACAAGAGGCTAAACCTTCACCAGAAGTTGCGGCACTAACAACCCAGGCACAAAAAGTGGCTGTTGATCCACCAAAGAAACCAATCTTCACTCGCAACCAATATGAAAGCTTATTCGGTCCTACAGATGACACATCGGCTGCCATTGGTACCAGCTCAAACAGCGACAATGGCAAGAAAAACAACAAAAATGGGGATAACTTCATTTACAATACGGAAAGTGACTTCAATGGAAATGGCAATGGCGATGACAACATCGGGGATGAGATTAAGCAGCAAGGGCTCAGTGATACAAGGTTTTTGGAACATGGTCGCTACAGTAATGTTGATAAAAATAGGTTCAATGATAATGCACGGAGAGGAAGCGCTGGTAATGAGGGTTTTGATGGCAAGATCGGGAAGCAGAACCAGTTCGACTCCTTGGAGGAATATGAGAAGTACCTGCAGAGGACCGGATATCTTCCTTGATTATATAAGATTGCTTTTGGGATTTTTATTGTTATTTTTGCCTCGTCAGTTAATAATTGGATTTTATTGTTATTTATATGCTTGCTCTAAATGTATTATGTAATTCAAAAGCTAAAATGTCAATGATCGAATGGACATTTTATAATCTATAACTATATGCATAGTGAAATTTGCAGTGTTCTTTTACATTGAAAAATTAAAGGAAAATCTCTTAAAAGAGATTGTGTCTCTTCAACTATTGTTAATTAATTTTAGCCGAGTATTTTGTCTCTACTATTTGCAAAATTGAAAAACGAGAGATTAAAAATACGCAGCAATATTGTTCGGTGCAAAAAAAAAAAACAAAATTAACTGCAGTATGCTATCATAACTCTATGAGCACAAAGATGTGCGTGTGTTTGTGTGTGTGTGCAGTTGGATCATTTGACTCTGGAAATTTGTGGCCTGAAGTTAGCTACCGCCTCAATGTTGAGAATTCTTTCGTCATTCTCAATGTTTATGGTTCGTTCATGTCTATGTTCAAGAATAAAGGAAATCGTCTAGGTAATTAACTCTTTAACTATTACACTACGATAAAAATGTCTTGCCAAGCTATTTTTTAATCCGTTATTATATACACTTACATTTTTTTTTTAGTTTGAATAATTATCCATCATGAAACTCAGTAAGTAGTACAATGATGACTTACCCCTAAAAGCTATCAGAAAAAATCATCACATAGAGTATACATAAAGTACACCCCTAACACATACTACCAAGCACACCCACCTTTCTGAGGTAAGCATAAAAACAAGAAAACATAGCTACCCCAAGGACAAATAAAATTAATCAAGAAGTAACTTGTCTCTCTTGTTGATCTTCCCCACTTAAGCGGAAATTAAATCAATCGAAGTGTTCTCAGTTGAGGTAATCACTTTTTCCTCGTCCAGAATAGAAACATGATCGGGCTTAATGAGCTCAGATGCCTCGCCAGTGTCCTCCATAACCACCGTAGCCTCTTTTTCATCAATCCCAACTGCCATAGCATCCAATGGAGTATCCTCCATAGGTTCAAGGTTTAGTAATCATCTTCTCCATAAGCAGTGGCTCCACCATAGTCTCCTCCTCGAGCATTTTTAGAAACCTCTTCCTACATTTCACTTTGGAGCGAGGCATCACCTCAACACCATCCAGCTTTTCATTCTTTATTTTGTTTTTAGAAACCTTGGGCCTTCCTAACTTCATCTTCTTAGGACATATATATAGTCAAACGACCCTGCACTTGAGGTAATGAGGGCGCCATATCCTCAGTCACAGGAAGGTCGATTATAGGGAGAGCTAATAGGCACTTTTTTCCAGCCTCAGTATAGCCATCTTAACAGTACGTTTTTGTCCACTGAGCTCCATCACCTTTTTTACAATCACCGGTGTAGGCAATACCCCACTCTTGCAAGCCAAAATAAACTGAGCACCCAAAGATGCACCCACCAGATTTCGTTTTGGTTCCACCACCGGTGACACTGGTGTGATCAGTTTCTTCAACAAACCGGCAGTCTGCAGGCTAGAGTTCAGGTGCTTTGAGAAGAAGACAGCTTGGTTCTTGTGTTGGATAGCCTGTGATGCTGCTGCCGGGGTCAGAAAACCTAGGTCTCTAGAAACCCTAGAATTTTCAGAACTCCTAGCTAGGGACAACAGCAGTATCAGAACTTTCCCCAGCAGCGGCGATAGACAGTTCCGCCATCGCACCCACCAGCGGTACAGCCTCCAACATTGCACAAAAAACAGATCGCACCCCTCCACACCATGGATAAACAAACCAAAATCCTTACACAACCCTTTCATGCACCCTTCATAAACAAAGGATAAATTAACCTCAACGCTAGAACAGAAAGAAAACTTACGAAAGGTCCTGAAGCAATGGCGTGTATCCATCACCATCCAAATTTGTTGTTCTTCATCTTTCTTATTCAGAGACATTGAATTTGACCCAACCTCTCCACCTTTGCAATAGAATATCCGATCATGGAGTGCCAATTTGTTGCGAAGAGCAGGTAGCAAACCCCTAACCATCAGGCAAATTTCCATGGAATGAAGCAGGGTTGAATCCACCGCTGAAACGTCGTCATACAGCATACCAGCAATATGTTATATTTGTAAAACTAATGGCCTCCATTGAGGTACTTGTTCCGATTTGACTCGCGATCAAATCATAACACAAACCTCTTCCCAACAACACGCACAGACAATCCATTCCTCATACGCTAGATCCTAGGAATAATGCCAACAAAATCAGGAACATTAGGGTTGCCTGTGAGAAGCCGCGCGTCCTACCATATAGTGGTGGTTGTCTTGTAGCATCGCCACACTAGCCAACCCAAAGTCATCGTGAGACTCATCAGACAAAGCAAAAGCTGAAGCCAAACTTGAGATCAGATTTGCCATGGAAAAAGTTGAGAATTGTCATTGACAAAGGTCGACGATAAACCCTAGCAAATGAGGTGCTAAGCCAGAGAGAAAAAAAAATCTGCATTATTATATACACGTACATGTGTATATATGTACATATCAGAGCGCGAGCCCGTATATTATGATTTTAGATGGAGTTTTTTTTATTAGAATCTCCAAATTTACTCATTTGACCTCTATGTTTTTTACACCTCTTATCAAATTTTCAAATACTAAATTTATTCACTAAACTTCCTCAAATAACCTCACTCTATATATTTGCAAACAAATTATTATTTTTAAAATAAAAAATTTAGTCATTTGAATGATTTAACACTCTATAAATCTTAACTAAATGCACATTTCTTAATTAAACTTGAGTTTAAAAAATTAATGTCTAATCAATAAGAAAATGCCATGAACTATTCTGTTTTTTATTTTTATTTTTTTTCTATTTAGCTGTGCAAAAAAAAAATGAAAAAATCATTTATTTTTATTCTCAAAAAAAAAAATCACTTATTTTTTAATGTTTATTTTTTTTCTGTATTTTTTTGTACCACATGATTAATTATTTAAATATTTTTAGTTTTTTTTTTTTGGCAAATATAATGGATTGACTTAAATTTAAGAGGATTTATTTTGTTTTCCCTCACCAATATGCGTTCAACATATATATCATACATTTTTATGTCACATGATCTTAATCATATTTTTAATTCTTATTAAATATATATGACTGCTTTAATGAGTATGTAGTGAAATTGGAAAATGAAAATAGATAAGGAAAATAATAAGAAATACAATCTAATATTATTGAATTGAAAAGTCTATATAATATAAATATAATATTTTTTAGTATAATTATTGTCCTCAATAGTTATTTTATCGTAGGTTATATATGTTATTTAATAATTCATAATAGAGTGAGGTTTTGGAGGTTTCAATAGAAACTCTCTTTTAGAAGTAAACTAAAAATAGATCACTTGACAATTAATAGGTAATACAGTTGACTTAACAAGTGGATAATATTGTCTGTATATCACGATATTAAACTAGCTAGTTCTAACATTCATCCGAAAATCAATTGATAATAAATAAAGATGTTGATTTTGTATATTTGACATCACATTTAAATTCACAATTAAGCTTTGAGCTTTTGACATAAGTTCTATTCTCTCAAGCCTACACATAAAATACCATGTACAGTAGAATCTCGATAATTTAATACTAGATAAATTAATAATCTTGATTAATTAATATTTTTGGCCGTTCCTGACTTTGGGTCAACATGCTAAATTTATAAGATAATACATTTAAAAAAAAATTCATATAGACCCCATGTGATATATAAATCAATAATTTCTTGATACATAATGTTTATGATTCAATTATGAGGTCTTCAAATGGGGTCACAACAAGTGCACATGTTACACCCCACATCCGATTTACCCCTTTTACTGAGTTACACGAATTACTGTATGTTTTACCATTCGCGGTTATAATTTTATCTCTTAGGGGGGTGGCTAGAAGTTGACTTTTTATGGGTTAACAATTTGAGAAAATTTCCTTCACGTAAGTTGTAGGGGACATTAAACCGAGTCCGTGGACATGTGGTACACTTAAATCGGAGTTCGTATGTGAAAGTTATAGCTTAAAATGTGGAAGTTACTGTTCATGGTAATAAAAATATATATATGGAAAGTTACCACTGTAGGTTTCCATTTTTGGAAACCCACGGTAACTCTCCCTTTTGCTCTCCCCCGATCTCTTCCTCTCTCATTTTCGCCGGTTTCTTCTTCCCCTAAATTTTCCACCGTTCGGCCATCAATCGGTGGACAACCGGCCACCACAAGGTCGCCTCTTCTCCCTTCCCATGCTGGTGCCCTTGGATTTCAACGATTTGGCCGAGAAACCTCAAATCGAAGCAAGAACCATTACAGCTGCAGTTTGGCTTCTTCCAGCAATTCCTTCATTTCCGGCCATCTCCGACCGCCAAACCTAGCCTAACAGGGGCGCCTCGAGCCGGTGATCGTTTGCCCTCAAGTTTCTAGCTCCAATTTACCGTGTGGAGGACGAATTGAAGGAAATTTCAAACCGTAGGTTTGAAATTTCTGGGTTTTTCTTCACCTGCCATTTTCGAACGTTTAAAGGTAAAATTGGAATGTATTGTAGTTGAGAAAATTATTGGGTCTGTTGTGATGTTGCTGTGGCCGGAATTTGGTGGCCATTGGTGGTGGTTTGCCGGTGGTGCGTGGGCCCCACGCGCGGCCACTGTGGGTGGCGCGTGGAGCTGCATTTTATTTACTGTTTTGGCTCCATAAATCCCTTAACGATTGTAGAATTTTATACATGAAGTTTGGTGGAAATTGGAGGAATTACGAATTGAGTTTAAATGGATAATTATCGATTTACGTGAATTCGATCGCCGAAATTCTTTCGAATTCACTTTAGAATTTATATATCGATGAATGAATATTGTTGGAGTATTGTGGATGGATTCGTTGTGAATTAAGGAGTTGGACTTTGAAGGGGGAGGACGTTATGAATTTCAATTTCTAATTATCGTAAAGTTAATTTCCGTCCTGTAAATATATTTTTAGTAGTGCTATTCGTACAAGACGAGAGGAGTCTTCGTACGAGGAAAATACCGAGCGACGTCAGGATTGACTATATACTGTGAGTGGACTTTTGTTTTAAAGAATGATGCATGCATTTATTTAATTGGTTCCGAGGTTATAATTTGTTTATCGTATTACTTTTCCGAGCATATGGTTATTTTCAGAAATGGTTTTGGATATTTGATTATTTGAAGATTTTATGGCATGCGGGGTCACGTCATTGGATTATGCTTACCTTCTCTTATTTATTTATTTCCGATGTGATTTCTGGATTTATACTATTTATATTATATTTATATTAGGCGATTTGAGATTTTTATGAGATTTCGATGGAGTAAATCTTTATATTTATTTATCTCCTATTTATTTTGACCTTGAGATTATCTTGGCTTGTGGGACACGTCGTTGGAAATTCATTTACGAGAGTTGGGGAAGTTTTATGGATTTATGAGGTTTTCGGATTTTCTTTTGCCATACTTTGGGTGACTTATTATTGCTAGCTTTGATCTCCCGCCTTTGTGGCGAGGTGATGAGATCACCGAAGCCCTCCGCCTTTGTGGCGCTGGTTACTGTCTCTGTGACAGTAATTCTGAAGCCCAGTATCCTATCGCTACACTTAGTGGCG
This sequence comes from Rosa x damascena, assembly GCA_001662545.1. Classification (NCBI taxonomy): domain Eukaryota; kingdom Viridiplantae; phylum Streptophyta; class Magnoliopsida; order Rosales; family Rosaceae; genus Rosa; species Rosa x damascena. The sequence goes on from LYNE01001679.1 coordinate 27,264, forward strand.
TAAGGGTATATTAAGGGAGTAATGGGAGTACTTTAGCCTGGGAGGCTATCACCCGAGCCTGGGAGGCTCACTCGTATGGCTATCGTCTTCCCCTACTCATTATACTATTTTCGACTAGCGGGGCTAGTCCGATTTATTTTAGCCAGTGGGGTTGGTTTTATTTCCTTGGGTGTCAGAGTTTCAACCTTTTCTTTTAATTGGTTGTGCGGGGCTAGTCGGTTTTCATGAGCGGAACTCCTCTTGTTTTATTTTTGTTAATCATTGCATGCATCGGGTTTTTAAAGGGAATAATGTGGGAAAGTATAAAATCCATTTGTTTAAATTTGTTTATTTTTGTCCACTCACGCTAACGTTTTTATGTACTTTCCCCTGGGCCCTTCGCTTTCAAATGCCCAGTTTACAGTATTGCTGCTCGGCGTTCAGGAGTGAGCCATAGTGACCGCATCCGCTTCCGTCATCATATTTTGTAGGTTACCTGTTTAGTCTACTGTACTCTATGTTAATTTACGTTCCTAGATTGCTCTTATTACTATGGGATTTGTGACCCCGACTTGTATGGAATTATATTTGAGGTCTACGACCTAACTTTGTGAATTGTAGTATCTTAAATCTTAGAGTTTCTTAGACTTGAAGTACTTGATACACTATTATTATTTTTGGGATTGAGTTGGTTGAATGATGGGAGCAGGGTGGCTCCAGGAGTTGTGGTTGGATTATTAGAAGTGAAATTTGTTTTCCACAGGTTTTTGGGTTGTCCATTTTTAAAGGAGGTTATGCCAAAATTTTTGGTAAACCTTCTTTAAAAGTGGGTCCCGTAGGGCCACTTCGGATTCCAGGGTGGAATCCGGGGCGGGTCTTGTCAGCACAGACAAGATATCTAGCTGAAAATATGGCAAGGATGGTTGTGCAGATGTGACAACCAAGCAAAATTGGCAAATCTGTGGAATTATGCTGACAGATGTACCTAAAATTCTAGTCTTGCTGAAGTAGGCAATTTACTTGATAATCCAACTGTAACAACACTACCACAAATGTGGCCTAAAGATACTAATTTTTACACACTTATGCAAGATTGGTGGCAGCACCTCATTAATCTTTCGAGAAATTTTATTCACACATTGCTAAATTATAGATACACATCTCTTACTTAATATGAATTTTTTATTTTAATATTTTACTAGAAACACAACCCCAAACTTCTTTAACTATCCTCATTCACAATACACAATATCTTTTCATTAAATACATATCCTTTTTTTTTGCTAAAATAAATTGAGATAAATATTTGGTAAGAGACTACATTTTTTTTTCTTATACAAGAGAGATTACCTATTGCATTGCTGCAGTTGAAA
>LYNE01001679.1:37467-62152 GCA_001662545.1 Rosa x damascena
TTATGAATTTAATTAGGTGATGAAAAAAATATCAGCGATTTATGTATTAATTTAAGAGATATGCCTACAGATTCTTTGACTAATTCTTCATTTAATTAAATTCTTTCCATCAATTTTTCTTTCCAAATGGCATTAATATATTGAATTATGTGTCAAGAAATAGACGTTAACTCTTCTTTCCAAATATTGATTAATTTCATAAAAAAAAATAGCATTAATAAATTGAATTTAAGAAATGCTTATATCTAAATTAAGAGGTAAGAAAAAAAATCCCACGTTAGCAGCCATTAATTAACATCTACAATCCAAATATAAGGGAAAAACAAACAAAAAATAATAAAAGATTTAACATTTAAACGCTAGCTACATAAAGAGAAAACAATGAACAAAAGAATATATACAATCACATCAATATGTATTTTTCACATTATATTTTCAAAATTTGCAGGAACCCAATAGAGGTTGAATACATATACATGTGTTATGCAAATCTATTAATCGATTGTATGTGCAAATCTATTGACTGAATTACATGAAATTTTTTCTACTCTTGGTTGAAGAAAAAAATTGTTGTTTAAATCTAAGCACGAATGTAATGAAAAAAAAAAAAAAAAAAAAAAAAAAAAAGCAATTTTTTTTTTTTTTTTTGGTTTTTAGAGCTATTAGATTTTGGAATGATGAGATAGTCTTTTTCTCAAAAATTACATGGCATGATTTAACAAATAGGTGATGTGTGTAGATGACATGGCATGACACTTAAGATTGATGCCACAAATCTTAGGCTTCATTAAGGCCACAAAGCATTGCCCTTTTAGAAAGGAAATCAAGTTAGCTAAACAAACCTGTCTAATCTTTAGGTTGTAATTTAAAAATATATATATATATATATATATATATATATATATATATATACACAATCTATTAGTTGGGTTAAAAACTTTAAACTTCTACCTTTATGTTAGGTTGCAAGTAAAACATAAAGTTACTTTTAAAATAGAAAGTTTAAATAATCAAAAAGTAAATATCACATTCACTTAAATCTATATAACTTTTGAATTCAGAAAATTATGTAAAAAAAGAGACATAATTCTAGCAATCATGATGAATTTAATGAAAATTGCAATAATAATGGGACCAATAAAAAAGATCTACAATTAAGATATTTAAAGATGACGTTAATTTTGCTAGTTGACTTATGTTTGTCAGATTTAAATTATGGCAATTTGTGTAATTATTTGAAAAATAAAATCTAATATTTTATTCTAATTGACAATAATTGTGTGTAAATTGAAAAGAAATAATATGTGAGTTTTTTCCGTTAAATTTTTAAGAAATTGGGTGTATAATAAATGCCCCAAATTTAAGTTATGCTTTTGAGCTGTTGCATGTACGTGCAGTGAATGATGCGCATTGATATAGTCTTTCTATATTTATATATGTCATGTTTTCTACTTTCTCCATTACAATTTGGTTTTAACAATTAACTAACGTTTATGGTTCTTGTACTTCATCATCGATCTAATTGCCACATCACGCGGTTGGGTCGGTTGACCAGGCTGGGTCACCTTCTGGTGATGAGTCATCATCTTGTGAAATAGAACCATACTGTTCAAGTATTCATTATTTAATTTCTCATATTCTTTGGCCACTATATAAACCCTCAGAATCTCAGTTATTCCTCCTTGCATATCTTTCACTAAATAAGTACACACTTCTCCATCCATCCTTCCATCTCTGTCCCAGCAAAGCTTCCTTTTTCTCTCCGAGCATGGAATTAGCTCAGACCCTCTTCCTCCCTCTCGTTCTGTGTCTTCTCTCTCTTTTAACACAACAAAGTGCGCTACTGGTCTCAGCTGGTCACCACCATGGTCACCATGGCCATCACCACCATCATACACACCGATACTTGTTCGATTGGCGTCCAACGAAACTGTTTGTTTTCGGAGACTCGTACTCCGACACAGGCAACAACATGAAGTCTGTGACCAAATCTTGGAAATATCCTTACGGAATCACCTTCCCGGGAAAACCCACCGGCCGTTTCTCCGATGGCCGCGTCCTCACTGATTTCCTTGGTAACCCCTCTCTCTCTCCAATGATGTGCTTTTTTTTTTTTCTTTTGCTTTCTTTTTTTGTACAAAGTATGAAAGCAATGTGTTTTTCTTTTTTGTTTTTCTGCTTTAGTGTTCTTTTATGTATGGTAATATATTGTTTGTTGCGGGTTGCGAGTGGGTAGTGCCGTAGTGGTAGTGGTGGTGGGTTCAGATAATAGCACTTTGGGTGGTTCCATCTCTTTTACCTGTAAAAATTGTATTATTGTTCAAACCTTTTACACTTTAATCAAACCATCCTGTCAGACCAATTCATCATCTATTCCATTCTTTTCTTGCTTTAGCTAGCTGGATCTTTGGACATTTCTCTGCATCGCCATTATCAAATGTTAATCATTTCGGCGGAGTTACTTCACTCCTTTGCTCGGACATTTTTTTTTGTTTTTTGTCAAATACTGTATGAAATACTTGGACATTTTTACATCATTAGATTGCTTTTCAGCTGGTCCATAGAGCATCGACATCGTGAAAATGTCTAGTTATGCTACATAAAATTAACTAAGTGGTGAAATTATTCACTGTGCTTTTTTGTTGCGATTTGGTGAGAAACTATGCTAATTTCTATATCTCATTCTAATTTTATGGGAATATTCCGGAAAGATTATTTGAGCACCCTTTAACCCAAACACTACATGATTTACTTTCTGCGACCTCTCTTAAGTTTTGTTTCTTTCTCAGTACTCAAATGTGATTTCTAAATCTTATGAACTTTATGACTCATGCATGCGATTCTGTCATTTAGCATCAAGATTAAGAAACCACTTTCCTCTAATGACCCAAATGCCTTTAGTAACTTTGGAGTTGAAAGTTAATTAAGGAGTATATTAAAGCTTTACTTAATTACTAATAATTTTGTAACATTTTAATTTTATTTTTGAAATGCATATATGCAGCTAAGTTTGTAGGGGTGAAGTCTCCAATACCATACAAATTTAGAAATGTCGGAGTTAAACATTTGAAATACGGAATGAATTTCGCATATGGAGGCACCGGTGTGTTCAACACCTTGGTTGCGGCACCAAACATGACCACCCAAATCGATTTTTTTCAGCAATTCATCAAAGACTCCGTTTTCAATGCCCAAGACCTACACTCCTCCGTGGCATTGATCACTCTTGCTGGCAATGACTACGCATATTACCTGGCCCTGAATAATTCTTCTGAGGTTAGTTCGTATATACATGCATTCATTACTACTATGTCCATATAACAAAACATCTGCAAATATTTAAACTTTTGGTCATTTTCACTTTGATATAACTAACATTAGCAATTTGAGGAAAAATTAAAGATTGCGTCAATTCCAATCTAAAATTAAGGTGAATTTGCAATTAGTTATCACTTTCTATATACAAGAACAATACGTATGTCTCACTTCTTTTACTATTTATGTAATGATCGACTTTCATAAGTACCTCTCCTATTGAGATGCTTCTACTTGCATATATTTGGTCTCTTTAATTTGGGCCATTTTTAAATTGGCTTCATTTAGTTTCAAGTTTTGTGATCAAAGACTAATGAGAGACAAGTTAAGGTTTTTGCCAATTACATAGAGCAATTTAGCACTCAAGGCCTCAACCGTTGCACGGCTAGTGCAAGGGTATAATAGTCGAATTCACAAACTTGATCCATGCGGTTATGGTCGTTAATTTTTACCTATATCGTATGTATAAGTCATTTTCCAGTTGGGGTGGCTCACATACACACCACATCCCTTACCTGACTATTCTGTCTAAATAATTGGCGGAATCCTTGATTTTTCTTCGATTTCTAAAGTGATCTCTATGAAAGTGTTTAATTGCAAAAATTAAAAGTATCGACTTAAATGAAATGTACCCCCACAATTAAAAGGACCAATCTATAATTATCCTGTATAATGTTATTTACATTTGACACCAAATATATGCTCTAGGCCTCTAACTCTATGGTTTAAGGAATGAAATCAAATTAAAAGTCCACCAAAGTCCAAATTCTGTTAGAAACAAGAACAAAAAAGAATCAGTGGACATTAACCGAGTGGAATATTCTTTTTATCTTTCTTTTTTTTTTTTTTGGAAATTTGAAACGAACATTATAAAGATGATCCTCTAAGAACCATAAACATACAAGTATCAAAATAAATAATAGGGTACACTTTCCTGGAGAAATTAGTAAACCACACACAAGGTTGACTAATAAATTTATGCCCTCAATCAGCAATTTAGCAGAAAATTGTCTTCACGATGGATGTGGTTGCAATTCTTACCAAGTACTAGATATCTCTAACTAGTGAAATGTATGAAATGAAAGAGAGAGAGAGAGAGAGAGAGAGAGAGAGAGAGAGAGAGAGAGAGAGAGACCATTGGAAGTTAGCATGTAAGGTTTACCATTCAAGTTGAGTATTATGTACAACCGTCAGTGGCGGATCTAGGATTGAAAAATAGGGTGGGCTAGAATTTTTTCTCTTTGACTAAAGTGAAACAGAGAGAAATTGAGTTGATAATTTGAAAACATATAACTAAAGTATATATTACCAAATAAGTTAAAAAAGATAAAAAAGAACCCAACCAAAATTAATACCAAATAAGTTACTGAAAAGAAATATTACCTAGAAACATTTTAAAACAAGAAAGAAAAACTTTATCGAAATTAATGTCAAATAGCTAGACTACCAATATTTTTCTTCTCGACTAAAAAGAGAGATGATGTTCACAATAATAAGAAGTAATTAATGTATAAGTAGAGCTAGCTAGTTACGAGTTACGATGCTTCTCTCTTGTACTAGAGAAATAATATTTCAGGGAAAAATATTATACAACATATTGTATGGTATGAATTATATCTAAACTGAAAAGAAAATAGTTTAAAGAAACTAAGAAGTAAAACAAGAAAAAAAGAAAGTAAAAAGGAATCCAATAGTCAAAAAGGGGAGAGTGCCTTTTAACTGTTGGATTTTGATAGAATGAAAATACCTAGCGCTCTGCTAGGGTTGGGAGAGTGCCGCTCTTGGCCTCTCTGAAACTTACTCCATCAACGATGGAGTACCATTCCGGCACCGTTATCGGCGTCGATCCCTTGGCGCACGGCTCATGTCATGTCGCTTGATAGGCTGTGGCTCGCAATCTTGCCGGTAACGTCCTCATTTTCTCAGATACTATCTGATCGTGGCGGTTCTTTTCTGAGGAGGGAAGAGGCTGCGCTGGATACTTGGACTAGGATGGCGCTGAGAGTTTGTCATCTCCGTCCAATTCGGGCTCGATTGAAATTGGAGGAAAGCAGTTCAGATTTGGTAGCGTTGTGGCAGAAGTTGTTGGCTCGACGATGGGAATCTAGGCGAGTTGCCAACGTTCACTGTTTCCCGGGTTTGTCCAAAATGGTTTCCTTGGAGGGGGATCGTCTACGGCGAGGGATGGTGGAACGACTGTCAGAAGGCGACGACGACGATTGGCGTCGAACTAAGGGGGCCGCGATGGTTCTTCTCCGACGAGCCAAGCTGTGGGCAGGGTTGGGGTCCGATTTGAGTGGGGTGCCCAAAGTAAATTTGGGTGTCCAAGGGCTGGTCCTATGGGCCTGGGCCGTTGGCAGTTTGATCTGCTCTAGATGGATTTTTGTTGCTTTGCCAGTGGAGTGTAAGTTAGTTGCTGTTTGGGTTCGCATTTGGGATCTAGGAGACTTCTTATTGCCATTTCTTTATATGTTGTTTGGCTACTTAGGTAGAAGATTGCTTTCTATTTGACGTATTATTTTGCGTGGAGTAGGCAAGGTTGGTCACACTGCCACCAGTTACCTTGATAGAAGATTACCCTTTATTCGCTGCATATCGTTGCGTGGAAGTATGGTTGACCATACCATTGGTACTGTTTTACATAGCCCGGATTCTATTAGGAGCCTTATCAAATGCTTAATTGCATCCTCTACTATCCTTGCTGGGTTTTATCTCCGATGTTTTGTTGCATCTAGTTTTGCTCTTGTTCTTTTATATTTTTAATGTAGTTTCTATATCTATAAGTTGTAATTATTTTTATTATTATTATTAATAAAATGGCTGATTATTACCCAAAAAAAAAAAACAGTCAAAAAGAAGTAAAACTGAAAAGAAAAGAAAAAATCAAATAATGTCAATCTGGTGAAAGACTACTAAGTTTTCTTGGATTAAAGTCAAGGTCCTTAGCCAACAACGTAACACCATACGATCAATCTAGTAATGGATTTGTAGTGAAGTTTTGGGCTGGGCTGCAGTCCACTGAATAGATACGCCACTGACAATGGTACAGGACATGTGAGGATGTGTGGTCCATGACCTAATATGATCATCTGTACCCAAAATATCAACTGATAGTTGAGATAGGGATTAGGCAGATCTCTTTGGTCCAGAAAATCCTGCCAGTGTCTTCTCCTACATCTGTTTTTTAGCTTCAGTCCGACAAATTGATGAAGAATGTATTAACAACATAAATGAATTATACACGTGTGAACGCTATATATGTTACTGGATTAGTGTCAACATTTATGAATAAAAAATTGATCTCTTTCTGATTTCTTATGTATTTTAGGGTTTTAAACCTTTCATAACATCAGTTGTAAATCAACTAAGTGTGAACCTGAAACGTGTCTATGACTTGGGAGTGAAGAAAATAGTTGTGACAGCTCTACAACCTTTGGGATGTCTTCCTGGTAGCACAGCCGAATTATCATTCCAGAAGTGCAATGGAACACAAAACTTGCTGGTCGGTTTCCACAACCTCTTGTTGCAGCAAGCTATTGCCAAGTTGAACAATGAATCCAAGAGTTCTTTCATCGTTCTCGATCTATATACCTCATTCATGTCCGTGCTGAAGAATAAAGGAGACCATCTAGGTAACTATCTCTTACCAAAAAAAAAAAGAATTACATGGTTAACATTATTGCTCTTTTTAGTATTATAACTATTAGTAGTCGAAATACATCCCCTGGGGAGTATTGCTAAGTCGGTGAAAACATGAAAGTTAGCTGGTAATATAAAAGTAGGGGTACAAATTCACTTTCTGTTCACTCAAATTTAGGTTCAAACACTTTATTAATGTAATATTTGGTGTTAAGCCTTTGTATCACGTCTTGTCGTTTTTTGTTTCCATACTTTGGGAACACATGAGGTTAAACTAAAATGGCATGTATAAAATATGTATCTTGTTGTCTTGGGCAGGAAGCATAAAGTTTGAGAACCCGTTGAGGCCATGTTGTGTTGGTATAAGCAGTGAATACGATTGTGGGAGTGTCGATGACAGTGGAGCGAAGAAGTACACCATATGCGACAACCCGAAATCTGCATTCTTTTGGGACGGTGCTCACCCTACTCAACAGGGCTGGCTTGCTGTGTATTCAGCTTTGCAAGGCACACTTGAAGAATTGTACTAGAATTTCCAATTAAGCGCGCCAGTCAATATAGTAGAGCTATGCCATGATAGTTGAGTGTCTGTCTGATTTGTATCTACTAGTCTTATTTTATTTTATTTTTTTGGTTTAGGGTTTTACCATTCTCTTGTCATCAGATGTCATATAAATATATATATATATATATATATATATATATATATATATATATATATATATATATATATATATATATATATATCAAGTTGCATAAGAAATAATTTCTGGTACTGCAAAGCACTCTTTCCGATTAAGATATTTGCCCATTGATTATTAAATTTATTTTGAAAGAAAAAGAATATCTAATTTTATTTTAGGTCATCTAGCTATCTTAGATAGAGCTTATAACATCTTTAGCAGACTCTCTATTTTGGTTCTTAAGCTATTTTGGAGAACATGTTTAGCTTTTTATCTATTTTAGCAACTGCACTAGACTCCTAAGTGACTCTCCATTATAACTTTTAGAAGTTTTAGCTATCTCGCTCCTAAATATAGAGAGCGAGATGAGGCTCTTTATAATTTAAAACATTCCTTTTAAGCTATTTTATGTAATTTATAAATACATTTAAACTATTTATTATTATTTAAAAAATAATATTAATTCAAAACTAGCCAGAATAGAGAGCACTAATGCAAACATATTTCTAAAGTGACTAGCTAAAATGACTTTTTAGCTACTTTGGCTAAAATTTAACTCAAAAATGGCTAGCATTGCTAAAGATGCTCTTTATAATAGCATATTTAGCAGATTCTCTATATTGACTCCTTAGCTATTTATCAATTTTAGCAGCTGCACAAGACTCTTAAGTAGCTCTCTAATTAAACTTTTAGCTATCTTGCTCTTAAAAATAGAGAATGAGATGAGATTCTCTACTATTTTTTTTAAAAATTTACAACATTCCTTTTAAGTAATATATGTAATTTATAAATGCATTTAAATTATTTTTATTTAATAAATAATAAAAATTTAAAACTAGCTAAAATAGAGAGAACTTATGCAAACATATTTTAAAATTAGCTAACCAAAATGACTTTTTAGCTACTTTGGCTAAAAATTTGACTACAAAATGGCTAGTTTTGTTAAAGATGTTTTTAGCATACTATTTATCTTTGCTCCTTAACTATTTTGGAGATCATGTTTAATTTTTTTTTATCACTTTTAGCAGTTGCACCAGACTCGTAGTGGCTATGGTTTAACTTTTAACTATCTGGCTCCTAAATATAAAAAGCGAGATTATATCATCTATTATTTTTGTTAATTTATAACATCCTTTTTAAGTTATTTTATGTATTGTATAAATACATTTAAACTATTTTTTCGTCTTTGAATAAATAATACAAAATTAAAAGGGCTAAATACAAATTACTACCCTGTGTTTTAGGTCCAAAATCAATTCAGTCCCTGAACTTCTAATTTCATCAAAAACACCCTGCACTTTCAATTTTGATCTAATAGGTCCAATTAGTTTTCCGACAATTGAGTTATTTAACTTGTTAATGTGGCTCATATATAGCCTATGTTTTATAATGTGGTGTCGAGGTAGTCTGCATAGTCAATTTAAGAGTGAGTCCTACTATTAAAAATAAATAATTTTTCAACAAATAATCCAACTCTAACTTGAATCCATAATAGAATATTAACGAATTGGACCTATTAGATCAAAATTGAAAGTGAAGGGGTGTTTTTGATGAAATTAGAAGTCCAGAGACTGAATTGATTTTGGACCTAAACCACAGGGTACTAACTAGTATTTACAATTAAAACTAGCAAAATTAAAACTGATGCAGACATATTTTAAAAGTTGCTAGCCAAAATGACTTTTTAACTACTTTAGCTAAAAAGTCATTTTTAGCTAAAATTTGACTAAAAATGGATAACATTACTAAAGATGCTTTAAGGAATTATAAAGAATTTGTTTAAGGAAATCAAAATTGGGAGAGAATAAACTGTGTCTTATTACAAGCATAGAATCAGAGTTGTACATGGAAACATAATCGTACAATGAATGGATATCTATGAAGATATCTCTGAGAATATCTCTAAAATTAACTCTATTACAACTTCGACAAGTAACCTAGAGTTTGGGTCAGACACATATTATGGATTTACTTGAACACTCCCCCTTGTGTCGCCCAAACGTGGTGCTCCTCTTGTTGCCTCGTCAAAAACCTTGCCAACTAACAAAAATCCAGTGAGACAAAAATAACCTCGGTCGAAGGAGAAAAAGAGTACAACACATCTTTTACGTTTCAAGACCATACATGTAGACATCGTCCCCTGATGTCTGAATCTCTCCCTGATGACTATGGTCATGGGAGTTCAGATAACTTTCGTAAACGATGCTACCAACATGTTTCTCGAAAGTAGAATTAGGCAATGACTTAATGAACAAGTCTAACACATTGTCCTCAAATCGAACCTAGTTCACTTTGATCTTGAGGAGAGTCTGTTGTTGATGACTATGCATGGTGTTGTCGCCTTTGATGTAGCCTTGCTTCATTCGTTCAATACAAGCAGCCTTATCCTTATAAATGCTCGTAGGCTCATCTGTGGTACACTTCAAACTACAATTGTTTCGAACATGCGTAATTATGGATCCAATCCATATACATTCACGAACCGCATCGTGAAGAGTAATAATCTCTGCATAGTTTTTGATATAGCAATTAGGGTCTGTTTTGTAGACCACCAAGATATCGCGGTCTTACCCATGGTGAACACTTAACTAGTTTGGGAATGACCATTGTGTGGGTCAGAGAGATACCCAGCATCAGCAAAACCTTCCAAAACACTAATGTCGTTTTGGGATAAGGATAGAGAATATTGCATACCAGTGTTGGTGGCATTTCTGGAATCAGAATCCATCATCTCTCTGTGGGGATAGAATAAGCCCATATCAATCGTACATCTCAAGTATTAAGACATATCTTTTTACACCAGTCCAATGGCGTCGCGTTGGCAAAAAGTTATATCTAGTTAACTAGTTCAATACAAATGAGATGTCTGATCTTGTGCATTGAGCTAAGTATAATAATGCGCCTATTGTACTTAGGTAGCGCACTTATGCCTCTAGCACATCTTTGTCATCATCCTTCGGACGAAGAGGATTCTTTCTAGAATCAAGACTACGGACGATCATGGGGGTGCTTGAAGGTTTGACCTTGTCAAAATGTCTAAACATCTATCAATACGATGCTCAAGTTCTAAACCTAGACATAATCGTGTTCTCCCAAGATCCTTCATCTCAAACTCGGATTTCAAGTGTTTAGCGGTTACCCTTAACTCTTTAAGGGCTTCCGATTAAGATCATATCTAACATGAACCGCGATAGAATCTGGAACTTGTCTTAGAAACGCGCGGGCATATCTCTTCCCAATTAAGTTGTCACTTTAGTGAGCGTTTCAACTTTATTGCAAATGCGCTCCATGGTCTAGAGCCACTTGACTTGGGTGAATGAAGTTTATCATGAACATTCATGTATATTCAGTATCTAGATCCCTATAGAGATACGTAGTACCACATTCATTAGCTGCATGTTCAGTTATTCGGAAACTACCAAATTGACAAAGTAGTGGAGTGCAATGACATACATTACGAGAGAATATATCTCATTGTAGTTGATTCCAGGGCGTTTTGTGAGAAACCTTGTGCCATAAGGGGAGATAACAATCTCCTTTATGTTAGGATGTGTTGGCATCATTGGCTAACAAAACCTCCCTCTTCATTAGAGAATCCAACTTAAACTGGATCACATCTTTCCATTTAGGCCAAATTTCTCTACGTTGGCATTCATTCATCAACAAAGCTTGGTTCGATATCATCTAACTCAATAAACTCATGTGTTATGAAATGAGCGAACACATCTTCAATCATGATGAAGTTTCTATCCCACGTCTCATGTACACTAGTGTAATTTTTAAGGGCTAAATACAAATTACTACCCTGTAGTTTAGGTCCAAAATCAATTTAGTCCCTGAACTTCTAATTTCATCAAAAAAACCCCTGCACTTTCAATTTTGATTTAATAGGTCCAATTTGTTAGTTTTCCGACAATTGAGTTATTTAACTTATTAACGTGGCTCATATATGGCCTATGTTTTATGATGTAGTGTCGAGGTGGTCTGCATAGTCGATTTAGGAGTGAGTCCTACTATTAAAAATAAATAGTTTTTCAACAAATAATCCAACTATAACTTGAACCCATAACAAAATATTAACGAATTGGACATATTAGATCAAAATTGAAAGTGCAGGGGTGTTTTTGATGAAATTAGAAGTCCAGGAACTGAATTGATTTTGGACCTAAACCACAGAGTACTAACTAGTATTTAGCCCAATTTTTAAAGAGCTCTATATTCTCAGAAATAGGTTCTGACGTTGAGACGTCCCTCAACGATAACCATAATCTGGAAGATTCTTATGAGACAGATTTTGAGTGTTGATGATCAAATGATTGAATTGTACCAAAGTATCATTCAAACCCATGGGCCTCCCACGCATCCTAGTTGGGGCCATAGCCTGTATTGCCAGAGTGCCACTCTTTACAGCGTTAGCGCCATGCCTACCTCCATGTAGGGTGGCGCTACGTCCTCTCGTAGGGACATCCATCCTTGCAGGCATATTTTGCAGCAGATATGTGTGATCTCGTCACTTTAGTGGGATGGAGATGAGACATAGTGGGGACAGACCACAACAATTCATGTCGTTGCTGCTGAACATCTGTGTTCTTATCTCCCCCTAACGACGGGAAGACTGTCTCATCAAAGTGACAATTCGCAAGACATACGATAAAGAGATCGTCTAGCAAAGGCATTAAGTGGCAGAAGATTGTTGGAGTCTCAAATCAAACGTAGCTACCCATTCGTCTGTAAGGACTCATCATAGAGCACTGCGGCGGCGAAATTGGCACATAAATGACACACTCAAATATGCATAAGTTTGAGATACTGGTACCCACTCACTAGCTGTAACACACAGATAGATTGAGTGGCGGTGGGTTGTAGACGAATTAGCAAAGTTACATGCGATATTGCATCACCCCAAGTGGATATAAGGAGATTGGTACGCATTACCAATTTTCGGGCTACTATCGTAGTCGTTTCCATGAAACCATTTGAGTATGTACATGCGAATATGATGTCCAACATCAGTCCCATTGCAATAACTATCAAAAGTCTTCGATGTAAACTCTCTAGCATTGTCAAATCCAATTGACTGAATAGGATGATCTGGGGAGTGAGCCCGTTGTCATATGATATGTGCTAGGAGTGTAGTATAAGCAGCATTACAAGTGGACAATGGCACAACACATGACCAGCGTGTTTGCATGTCAAGCAACATCATGAGATATTTATACGTCCGCAAGTTGGTTGAACCAGTCCACATAATCACCACGGACACTATGTAAGAACAAAATGAGTATGTTCATATCATTTGTATAGGACGGTTTCAGTCCTAATTTCCCTGAGGAACGGGCTTTGTAAAAAGAGCGATATGCGTTAGAAGCAACCACTGAGAATTGTGGTTGGGCCTGAGCGTCCGAAACGCTATTTAAAGCAAAGTTGGTGATTGCAGCATCACCTGGGATGCCATCCCTAGCGTCATGGATAGGGACTATGCCAGCCCTAGGCTGGTGGTGGACGGTGGAGGCACCAGAGGCAGGAGCAGCGATCACACTTAGTCTAGGAATCAACTTTTGATTCTTGCTTCGTTTCGCTCGAAAGAATGGATGTCCGTGTGAAGTCTTTAGTAGACGGATCATCATATCATGACTAGGATGATCTATCCTATCGTGCCAATATGTGTCTAAATCCAAGAGATCTTATCTCATGACTTTATTAGATTTAATAGCTTGAATAGTGACATAGAGTCCACTAGAGAGACACATAAACTTCTCTAAGATGCATCTTTGTTCGCAATCATTAGAGATATTGCAAAGGAACTCATTTTCGTTCTCTACATGCTTGAATAGTGACATAGAGTCCACTACAGTAATATGCTCATAATCAAAATGAAGTCATAATGAAAAGAACTCGAAATTTTATTCATAAGCCAACAGAGTATATCATTGTTTCTTAACCATTAAGAGAATCTAATCCAAGTATTAGCCAACGCAAAACAATGTTAGTTGTTTAACTTCTTTCAGTAACTCTAAAATAAATATGACCAGGTAAGTAGAGAGATGTCAGTGGAGCAAAGCTCGCTTAATTATCACTTATCTCAAAAAGTTTCTGGACATCATACTCATTTTGGATGAGCCTATGTGAAGAAAAACTAAACCAATGACATTTACTACAAAATACATGGCAATTGCTTATTACATCTCTTGGAAAATAAAGACCTAAACAGAATTGGTGATCTATTGATCTCAGCCAGAATTGAAGTCTTCAACCCTTCACTCTAGATCACCTTCTTGATCTTCTTGTTCCATATAGTGAGCTTCTCTTACTTCACAATATGCTTTGTAGGCGGTGACAATATCTTCACAGCTCTACAAATGTGTGCCCAATGACAGGATACTCTACATCGGGAACATTCACCTTTGTGCTCAGAATCCATTGATTGAGGCACTTTGAAAGCATCATTAGGATGGCTCTTAGTGTTGGTGGCGCCAACATGGCCAGAGGCATTGCCTCTCTCTCTCTCTTTCCACGTTGACCTCTTCGGTTCCGTGTCCACCTATTTTGACGGTTACATTCCTCATTAGAGCGAGAATATGGACCAAAACACCCAGAATTGTCCCTAAATTTAGGGTTTCGCTCTTTCCGCCCTCCCTTAGGGGCGCAACTATAATTGGACTCTGGAATATGCTATGTTCCCACGGGTCTGGAATTATAGTTCTTCACAAAGATGTTGTCATGCTTTTTAGCGACATTCATAGCTCCAATGAGCTCATGAAACCTTGTGATCCGTCCTGCAGTAATATCGATTTGATAGTTCTTAGCAACCATCAATGCAGAGACGGGGAAGGTAGAGAGAGTCTTCTCAATCAACATCGCATCTGTAATCTTTTTACCACAGAATTCCATTAAGGATGTAATGCGAAATACTTCTGAGTTATAGTCAAGAACTGACTTGAAATCACAGAAGTGGAGGCTATGCCAGCTCATTTCTAGGTTAGAAAGCAGGGAATCACAGACGTTGCCAAATCTTTCTTTGAGTAAGACCCACAACCTTCTAGGGTCTTCTTCATTCATATACTCGTTCTGGAGCGAATCATCCATATGACAAGTCATTAGGATGATGGCTTTCTCCTTATTTGCCTCTAAGGTTGCTATATTTTCTTCCAAAGCTTGAGCTTACTCAACAGTTAACACATCCTGGCTAGGCTCGAGAATCGTATCGAGGATTCCATCGGTTTTGAGAAGCTGGCAGACATCACAAACCCACTTATGATATCTAGAGCCAGTTGTTCCCAATGGAGAGAAGTCCAGTTTGTTCATGTTACTCATCCTGAAAGAGAACAAGAAAAAAAGGTTAGTTTCAGAGCGGAAAAACTACCACTAAAACCAAAAGAATTATGAGCATTGCCGCTCCTAAGAAATTAGGAATTTTTTAGCATAGTCGCTCTCAAGAAATCCAATTCCAAGAGGTATTTGATTAGATCGAAACAATAATGTGTTTGTGGTCGATCATAACTTCTCAACAACTCTAAGTTTGGAGGACTCTACAAGCTCCAAGCTTGGAGTGAGCACGAACCCCCACAGTTCGACTTTTGGTCTCCCCTTTGAAGAAGAAAAGGGGATAGAAGAAGGGAGGTTGCAAGTCCCCGATGAAAAAAAATAAGAAAAGGAACGAAAACTCTAAAAACGGGAACTTTAAAACATACCTCTAATTAGTGCTTCTGGTGTGGCGCGTTGTGGTAAGGTGTGGTGAGCTGTGACAGCTTTGTGGTTCGCTGTGGCAAGGTGTGGCATGCTGTTGCAGGGCTATGGCAAGGTGTTCTAGGTTGTGGCAAGGTATGGCGAGCTGTGGCAACTCTGTGGTTCGCTGGCAAGGTGTGGCGTGCTATGGCAGCGCTATGGCAAGGTGTTCTAGGGTTTTAGGATTTTTTGTTTTTGGGATTTCAAGGTTAGGGCTTCGTGCTGATAACGTGTTTAAGGAAATAGAAATTAGGAGAGAATAAGCTGTGTCTTTCATTGATAATAGGGTCCTTTTTATATAGAGGATTATAAGCATAGAATCAGAGTTGTACATGGAAACATAGTCGTACAATGAATGGATATCTACGAAGATATCTCCGAGAATATCACTAAGATTAATCCTATTACAACTTCGACAAGTAACCTAGAGTTTGGGCCAGACACATATTTTAGATTTACTTGAACAGAATCAAAATTAATTACATATTTTCACTTTTTTGTTTGCTATATTATTGGGAAGCAAATTTTATCTGTCTTTTCTTTTCAAACTAGCCTCATATCGGTGCGATGCACGTATTATTATTGAAAAGAGAAAAAATGTGAACGTTTTCTTGCATCAACTTCTTCAATTTTTTTTAGATTTTTGTTTTTTTATTTTTTCATAGTATCACACAAATAATTTATTTCTAGTCACTCTCTCTGTTAGGGTTTCTAAGGTTTCGTTTTAGTGACCAGCGACGTCAACAATCTTCTTCTGCCTCGAGCAGAAAAGGCTATGATTTGGCCTCTACTCATTTCTCCCTTGCGGGTGTGAGTGATAATAGCGGGTGAAGCAGTTTATCATGGTTGTACTCTTAATCGGAGTTCTGGTGGGTCGACGATTGATCTGACGAGAGTCTTGGTTGATGGTACGCCTAAGTTAAGCACACAAAATTACCCTACAAAAGACAATTGTTAGTATAGGATAAACAGGGATCATTCAGTCCAAGGATTGAGGGTACTTTCACAAATTACATAATAAGACTATCAAAAACTACAGAAAGAAAAGAGAAAATAAAATTGACGCAAAAACTAAATGAAAGGGGGGTTAGGATTTTAAGAACGCAGATAATAATAAAAGAAAGAAAAGTTGCAATTTTTAGGAATTCTAAATCAGATGTATGGATGTTGAGAACTTCGTAATCCACCTCTAGTTATGATCAGAGAAAGACAATTTAACCTAATCTTCAATTACTAAGGCATGTGAATGAAACCAATCAAGAACTTTAGGATCACCACTAAAGCCTTATTTTTCCCAAAATTACTTAAAACCGTGAACGCACTGCATCGTAAGCTTGCTTATATGCAATCGAGGTGCAGAACGCTACCCTATCAAATTAACTCATTAAGCACACATAAACACATTAAGCTCTTTGGAAAGATTGATTTTAGAGTACAAAACTAGTGAGGAACGTCATCCTAGCATGTATTCTATTTGTTTGATTTCACCTAACATGTAGGCTTTACTACTTGAGTGCTTTAAGATCGTGAACACACTGCACCTTAAAACTAGCTCCAATTACATGCTCATATTTTAGGTGATCAATCTAAGACATAAACATATAAAAGATTTTATAAAACAAAACCAAACAAAGCATTCACAAAACCTTGTAATCGAAAAAGAGATTCAAAAGCTAAAAATCCATCACATAACTAGGATTTATACTAGTTCTCAACAAAGAAAATTACTCACTCATAGTTTGGAAATCCAAATACATATATTGAAATTGAAAAGTACATAAGGAATAAACCGCAGAGGGTAGTAGATATCACGATCTCACTTTGATTATTCTTCAAGAAAGAAAGCTTGAGGCGTCTTCAAAGCAAGAGTATGACAGGATGATGGAAGATGATTTGATGGAAAATGGAGGCTACGGCTTCTCCTTGGAGTAGGGATCTCGTGATCTATGATGAGGGGAGAGTATGGAGGCGTGGTTTCTGATTTAGGGCATTGGATGGTGTGTATATGTGATGGAAGAGATGTGTGAGAGAATGAGAAGAGAGGAAGTGAGAAGAGGAAGTGATAACTAAGGAAAATATGGTGAGGAAATTGTGAGAGGAGAAGGTGTTTATATAGGGAGGAGAATGAAAAGTGAAATGACGAATGGAAGAAAACGAGAGAAACCAAGTATTATAGAAAATATGGATAGTGGTAATGGATCCCTAAAACAAGGGAAAAAGTTATGGAAAAGATGGAGTAAATTAGGGTAAGTAATGATAGAGAAAACATGATGATTACACCCTAAAACGTGAAATGTTTTTAGGTGATGATGGTGGATTTTTGGGTAATATGGAGAGAACATAATAATTACACCTTGAAACATGGAATTAGGTTTTTGGGTGATGATGATGGTGGATTTTCTGCTACTTTAATTGAATCTCCAGCAAAACTTCGGATTTTTCCCTTGACCTCTTCATAACAAATATTTCTACATGAATGTAGATCATCCTGGTAAAATTTCAGAGCTTTTGGAATAGTAGTTTGGCAGGAAATGCTTTCAGGTCCGATCTGCAGTTTTCATCTTTTAGTCAGAAACTTGGATCGATCTTTTAAAGGCCTTCCACTCCTATATAGCTCTTATACTCTTCATAAGAAATGTTCCTTAGAATGTCTAGAATGGATCTGAAAAGTTTCAGCTCATTTGGAGTTCATTTGGTCAGGATTTTCTTCATAGTTCAACCCAAAGATTCTTCAAAATAGCTCGCTAAAACAGAAGAAAATAAGGCAGCTTCTAGTCTTCTGTTTTCTGCTTCTCAGCAACTGTTTTGCACGAATTTTTCCACAAGCTTTCCTTCTTGTTTCTGACTGCATAAATGGTCATCTTTCATCTTTTTCATCACTATTATACATCCGAGCCTTAACTTGCCTCAATTGAGCTCCTATTTCTCCATGGTTGCTCCACAAACCTCCTAAGAAAATAACAAAGTTAGTTTGATCTTTTTAATTAAATAACTAAGCAAAAGTGTAAGGGTTTAAACTATAAATTCGTCGCATTTTATGCTCCTATCAGTTGATCCGTTTTTGCATGGTCTTGGGATTCTATTTTGCTAGTGTTTTTTCTGCATTGGTCTGGTGTAGCAAAGTTCAGGGTCAAAGTCTGATTTATGATTTGCTTGATTTGCTGGTAAGGTTGGCAGCCTGAGTTCTATAGTCTCCCATTTTCATCACCGATGCTGTTTCGTTGGGGCGGACGACCGCGATATATGGTGGTGGGGCTAAAAAGCTAAACCTCTTCTACATGTTCTTGAGATTGGCTTTTGGGGTTAGTTTTGGGGATGGGTTGCACGTTTGGCTTATTGGGCTTGCCCAATTTTTCATCTATTGGGCCATTCTGAAGGGTGCCCTACCAGCCTCATGCACTACTTAGTCGTTTTGGTGATGCTAGTCTAGGGTAGGACTTACTAGATTGGCATTTTCGAGAAGGAGTCCATGACAACTTCATCTATTGGTCATGATCTCTTTAGGAGATCGGTAATTATCCAAGATTTGGCATTATTTGCCAGTCTATTGTCTATTGGGATGTCTTCTATGTGTTTAATTTGGCAAGAACTATCTACTTTCATTGTACCACAATCGAGTGATGAGGTGGGCTAGTGGATAGACGATGATTTTGTCTTGGTAGAGTGAGGTGTATTTGACTAGGGTTGGCCGTGATACGGTGTTAGACTATAATTTTCATATATATAGATTCCTCTAAATATTGAATTTAACTTGTTTTTGAGTGAATTTTAGCTTTCACTAAATCATTTTCTTATTTATTTAGGAATATTGCAAGAGTCAAGGAAACATCCATTTTGGGTTTTGAAGTGGAGAATCGGAGCTAGGAAGAATAACAGTCAAATGTGGAACAAAAAGTAAAATTCTGAATTCCAGCGAACCACTACAAATGGCGTCCCACCACCACTTATTGTGGTGCTATAGCTTTTCCGATCACAATTAAGGAGGATCAAGGAGGACCAAGAAGGTGGAGTAACATCATTACATCCAGCACATTATCATTTGGATAATATGACAGGACCCGACTAGAGATTTCACCCTAAAATCCAAGGTGGCCCTGTAGGACCCATTTTTTGAGAAAATTCGGCAGAACTTTCCCTAAAATGGACGACCCTAACCTGAAAAGAAATAAAACCACACTTCTAATCAACCATCCTTATACTCCTAGAGCCATCCTGCTCCCCAAATACCAACAACTCCATTTTCATATTAAATAAATTTCGTAGGTTATCAGAGCAATTCTAAAATAAATATCAAGATGATAAATTATCTATAGATCCAACAATCCGGAAGCAGTGACAACTATACCTCAACTCCATGTACATCCGACCACAACTAATCTCGCCTGCAAACTGGGCATTTGAAACCAGAAGGCCCAAGGGAAAAGTATTGAAAAACACATTAGAGTGAGTGGACAAAAATAAATAATCAAGATAATTTAAATTAAAAAAGTGTTGATGCTTTCCCACAAAAAAATTATTTTCAAAATCTCGATGCATGCAATATTTATAAAATATATTTCTCGCCATACAAAAATTCTTGAAAATGCACCAGCCTCACTGGTTAGAAGAAATCGGACTAGCCTCGCTAGTCAAATAATAATATCATACGGGGAAGACATTATCACCATACGGATAAAGGAGCCCCTTAGGCTCTACCCTCGACTGCCACTCACACATAGATTGTGTGAGGAGGAGAACTAATAATCTTGACTACCACTCACGTGAGGAGGAGAATAAATCACCTCGACTGCCACTCACAAACACAAAGTAAGTGAGGAGGAGACACTATAGAAATCCAATGAATCCATAAATCCATAATGCTTCCCCAATTTCTCACGAGAAAAAAATAAGTATATTCCAATGACGTAGCCCCGCACGCCAAAATATTCTCAAATTCATAACAAATAGGTGAGAGATAATCGATAACTATAATTCCCGTGAAAATCTCATCTCTGATAATATCTCAGAATCTCAAAATTGATGAATAAAAATATAATATTAAATTTCGTAAATCACTTTGGAAAATAATTCGTTGAAAATCATATAAATCATAATTTCAAATAGTAATCATATATCGGAGATAAACATCGAAAGCTCCATATCCAAAAAAATAGTATCACGAATCCATTTCCCAAATCATAATCGAGATAAATCATAATTATTCTCCGAAAATCAATTCATATTACCGAAAACAATTCATAAATCCAAATCCGAGCATAATAATTTCATATCTGAAATTCATATGGAAAACAATGCCAAAATTATAATCCAAAGCAAAATATTATGCTCGATAAATAAAATGATAAAAAAAATAAATTAATCAATTATCATTTCGGAAAAATAATTGCATGCATCATTATTTAAAACAAAAGTCCACTCATAGAACTATTTAGGCAACCACGCATACGGGTTTCTTCGTCAAGCAATAGCTCGGTATGTTGCCCAGTACACAATTATATTCCGTGAATAACAATTCGGCAATTAAATACGATTCCAAAATCAATCCTCTTAAGTCAACATCTCCATTTCCTTCTCCGATTCAACCCAAACTTTACCACTAACTCCATTTCATTAATTTACAAGTTCTAGGGCAGATTTGAGAGAAATCAGACGGTCGGATTCTCGTAAAATGATAACTAAAATTCTAAATTTCAGAAATTCAAATTAAATACTCAACTTCTCCGATTTCTACCAAAATCACATTTACAAGCTCTACATCAATTATAGGATTTAATAGGCTAAAACTCGAAGTCATAAACCTGCTTTACGCGCCTCCAAGCGCCACCTACAATGGCGGCGCGTGAGGTTCACGCGCCACCGCCCACCACCTCCGATGGCCACCAAATTTCATGTACAACATCATCTCAACATTTCCAACAACTTTCTCAACTATGGAAAAGTTAGAAAATACCTCTAAGTGGCCGAGCAATTAAGCAATCTGAAGTACAGTGAAATTTTCCAATTAAAATTTCTTCCTCCACGCTTCGATCTGGGTTATGAAACTTGGAGAGCTTCAACGGTGGCCCAAAGCGGTTCTAAAAAGCCTGGTCTTGTCACCGGAGGTGACCTGAATTGAGAGAAACCGGCGTTGACCTCAATTGCTACAGTAAAATTCTCGGCCTTAGTTCGTCATTTTCTGGCCAAGTTTTCGTGAGATACCACCGTAGGAGTCGAGAGGAGGAGGAGACGAAGCCAATGACGCTGGTTGCACGCCGTCAGGTGGCCTGGAGGCGAAGAAAGAGAGAATTGCATGAGAGAGAGAGAGAGAGAGAGAGAGAGAGAGAGAGAGAACCACGGGAAGGAGGAGAGAGAGAAAAAAAAAAAAAAAGTTACCGTTCAACATAGTAACAATTCAAATTTATATCATTTACTCCAAACAATAATTTTAGTATTTTGCTTATCACTTTCGCATATGAGCTTTGATTTTTACGTACCATATATGCACACGCTCGGTTTAACGTCATCTACAGCTTTCATGAATAAAATTTTCTCAAATTTTGACCTCAACAAAAAGTCAACTTTTAGGGGCCCCCAAAAAGGGTCGAAACAGAGCCAAAAATAAAAATAACTCTCGTTTACCGTCCAAAAAACTAGTAAAACAGTAACTTGAGATCCGGGATGTAACATAATAGGCATTACTATGCACACATTTTTCCCATGCTTGTCCCCTTGACTTTGGTGACCCAAAACTATCTCTACGCTCCTTCTTTCCTTGTTTTCCATGCACTTAAGAAAGCTAGATGTTCTCTCTCCCTCTCCCTTATCCATCTTTTCCTACTCTACTCTCTGTAATATCTTATCATTACTTCTCTCTTTCACTCCATCCCTTCCATAATTTTTCCCCTTCGGTTTTAGGAATTAATACCACTCCAACACTCTTCCTTTTGCTCCATTCATGAAGCTAGCTGCTCCCTTTGCTTTCCATCATCATTTTACACCTCTTTCATCCCTATTTAAGCATATCTTCTCTCATTCAATAGGCGTCACCCATACACCCCATTATATCTTCTTTCTCTCTCAATCTCCCCCACAAAACCTTTTTATCCACCTCCCAAAATCCAAACCCATAATCTATACTCTTTAACCTCCATCACCACCACCACAATCACATTCACTACCACCACTACTCCATCACTACCACTCAAAATTAGCCAAATGAGCATCATATCTTCGTCACCATTCCATTTATCATCACCATCAAGAAGTTCATCATCCATTGCTTCCACCATCAAGGAGGATTCAAGGAGAATTGAAGGAGGAAAACGAAAGAGAAGCTACCCATTGATTTGTCAAGCTTCAACTAGTTCATTCTTTCCTTAACTCTTTAAATTTATATTGATGTACTTTATAGATTTGAGGCTAATTTGTATGATTATAAGTGAGTAGTTATTTTGTTGGGGCTAGGGTTGAGAGCCCTAGCCAAACTTGTATGAATTGATGTTTTAATTTACATTTGATGTTATTTGTTATTTTCATATTCATATGCTAATTGAAGAAGTGAATGCATTCATTCAAACTTAACTACTTTGAATGTGTTGTGTTTTTCATCTCATGAAAAAATATTTAGGGAGTAATTAACCTTGAGCATTGATAGCATGATAGCATCCTCTATGAGCATATGAAGGTTCTGAGTTAAAATCACCTAGATCTAGGATTAGTTTGCTTGCATGACTATCTAAACTCAAAGGTTTATGCATCTAAGAACAATGAATTGATACTTAACATGTAATATGATTTGTTCATGATTGTACATTTGCATATTGTAGCTTTCCTTAGGTTCACACCCTATCTAGTGAAAGGAATCCAATCCTCGTGGATTCGACAACCTTTATTAAATCCCTATACTATTACTTGTACCCCTAATACTTGAGGGTGGCTATTTGGCTAACATACGGTTATCGAGTTTTTTCACGTCAACCGATACCAGACAAATAAATGTCAGTATTCCCAAATTCTTTGCTGTAACCCTACCAGACTTTCCAGTTACCGAAAGTTCGGTATATCAAACTCAACAATCAGTTTTGGTCGGCATTGAAAGCTCCGATCGTCGGAATTTGGTGGCAACAAATGATTGCAGAACTAGAATCCAGCTATGTAACAAGAAATATGTATATAGAGGCATCCTCAGATCTATAGATCTTGAGGTTCATGAACCTCAAATTTGTCAGCCAAATGAAGGAGATGAGGATTGAAGTATGAGGAGAAAGAAGAAAGAGAAACTGAGGTTTATTTTTTTTCTGAAGTAGAACTAAGGT
Source organism: Rosa x damascena (assembly GCA_001662545.1). Taxonomy (NCBI): domain Eukaryota; kingdom Viridiplantae; phylum Streptophyta; class Magnoliopsida; order Rosales; family Rosaceae; genus Rosa; species Rosa x damascena. The sequence continues at coordinate 61,124 of LYNE01001679.1, forward strand.
TGAAGAAGAAAGAAAACAAAGGTCAAAGAAGAGACGGAAGAAAAAAAATAGAGGAAGAAGAAAGAAAAGGTCGCAGAGGAGAGAGAGAGAGAGAGAGAGAGAGAGAGAGAGAGAGAGAGAGAGAGAGAGAGAGAGAGAGAAAATAAAGGGTGGTAGATGGCTTCAGAGTTCAAAATTCAATGAGATAAGGTTGCTAATTGTTATCAGTTTAAAATACAAGATAATGTAAAAGTAAAATGATAATTGGAATTGGTCTACTCATTTCATTTCATAGCTCCTTTATATAGGGAGAGAATTATAACAGAAATATCGATTACATTAATGCTACTAAATGTTGATTGAGCTGTGATTGTAATTCTTTGATTCCCTCCTCGTCAGTTGCTTTGACGAAGGCACATAATGTGCTTTTCCTTTAACACTCCCCCTTGTGCCAAGTCAAAGACGAAATGGTGCATAAGTTGTTGCCTCACTAAAAATCTTGCCAAGTAACAATAAAAACCTTGTGGGACAAAACATACACCTTGAACGAAGGAAATGAGCACAACGCACCACATTTGAGGATGACATGTGTGTGTTAGACTCCCCCTGACGTCTACACCTCCCCCTGATACTTACATTAATCAAGGGAGTTTGGAAAGACTTCGCATTCCTATGTTTTTCACATATTTCTCAAATGTGGCCTTGGACAATGATTTGGTGAACAAATCTGCCACATTCTCCTTAGACCTTACTTGATTCACTTGAATCTTGAGAAGAGCCTGTTGTTGCTGATTGTAGAACAACTTTGGCGATATGTGTTTTGTGTTATCACCCTTAATATAACCTAGCTTCATCTGTTCGATGCAAGCTGCATTATCTTCATAAATGCAAGTAGGCTCTTTAGTGGTAGAACTCAAACCACTAGTCCCTCGAATATGTGTAGTGATAGCTCTTAACCATATACACTCACGAACCGCCTCATGTAGAGCAATGATCTCTGAGTGGTTTGAGGAGGTAGCCACAAGGGTTTGCTTGGTTGATCTCCAAGAT
>LYNE01001680.1:0-16200 GCA_001662545.1 Rosa x damascena
TGAGGAAAATAAATTCCTCGCAAAAAACTTGGTCGCTAAAAAGACTTTCTGTTGTAGTGTATGTTTTTGGTTGTTCATTAGTCGATGCCTCGTGATACCTGTGTTTTCATAATTGATAATTGCTTATTGCGAAAACCGAGGCTAGACTTGCATGTTGAGATACTGTACCCATTGTGTGTTTGTACTTGTGATATGAAAGTGAATGGGACCTAGACGCATTGATTCCTAGGGATCCCACGGTGTCGATAACCGTGAATCTCCAGAGGGGGCTGTGCTCCTATGTTTGTCGAGGAAGGGTGTGTATCGACAGTGAACCAGTCATAGGAGACTCAGGGCCAGGAAATGGACACTTTCGCTACTTGTAGTCACAAGGACTATAGAGTAGTTGGCCGGTTCTCGAAGGATGACAAACTGGGACAGTCACCGACTTGTTTCAGTTTAGCCGGCAGGTAAGTATCTCGGAGCTCCAAGTTGTGTGAAGAATACTGCATATGTTTTATAAAAGAAAACAAATGTTTGTGGTTGCCTCTTTTCTTAAAGCATTTTTAGATAAACGTGCACAATATTATGTAGTTAATATTTTCAATTATATTATTTTTCAAACCTAGCATGGTTAGGTCGGCCCCTACTGGGCATGCGAGGACGAAAGCTCACCCCTACAATAGTGTGCAGGTTTCGAGCATGTGATCGGGAAGCCTACAGGGGAGGCACATGGCCTGGCTTGGCGCATTTCTCTTTAACTTTATCAAAAGAAGGTTTTGGTCCTTAATCGGACTTTGAAGTCACTTATTTATTTACTTTTTATTTGTTTCCTATTCGTTTATTTACAAAATTTCGAGAGACCCGCAACCCTGGGGCGCGTCTCTCATACCTGTATTTACTTAGTGATTTGTTGTTTTCCAAATTGGGCTCCGATTGTAAGCCCAAATCCTTTAGCCCACTTTAAATTCCGCTTTTGAAATTGTGCTGTTTGGCTACAAGAATGATTTGTCCAAGAAAATGTTTTGTAAACCAACAAACTAAATCCAAAAGGCCTTGCGATTTCGGGTTGATAAGTCATTGGGATGTCATTTGTGATATGTCGGTTTCTCATTGGCTCGGGGTCGCGGCGCTATGGGACCCCCCTCGCGGGTCACCACAATGTAGTCACACATTTTGCTTCTAATAGCGCTACAGATGCTCAGGCCCAACCAAAATCCTCATTGGTTGCTTCTAAGGCCCCTCGCTCATTTTGCAAAGCCTGTTCATTCGGGAAATTAGGACCGAGGCCATCTTACGCAAAGGATCCCAAAATACAAATTCCATTCTTACAGAGAATCCAAGGAGATATCTGTGGACCAATTCAACCATCATGCAGACCTTTTAAATATTTTATGGTATTGGTTGATGCGTCGACACTCTGGTCACATGTCGCGCTGTTGTCCACTCGAAATGCTGCTTATGCTAAACTCCTCGCCCAGATTATCCGTCTACGGGCTCACTACCCTGATCATCCTATTAAGTCAATTCGACTTGATAATGCTGGAGAGTAATGCATTTAACTATTGACTTAGCATGTGAGAATGACAACATGAATTTGCATCAATTTATAAAGTTGATAGGTTCAGAATCATTATCAAGTCCTCACCCAACAGATGGATACCCGCCGCGACTCTCTAGGTGACGTAGCCTCTCAAATCAGAGAACTGGAGCTCGCGGAGCAACACCTCCAATCTCATATCCAAGAGCTTCAGGCCCAACTAGTGGCTATGAGGGCCAGACTTGCCCATGCGACGGCCCAAATAGATCAACCCTTGGCAGCTTCCGAGGCACTATCCCAGAACTTGGCCCAGGCCCGCGAGGCAGTCCGCCAGGCCGAGCAAAAAGCAGCTGATGCTAGCTTTCGTCTGGATGAACATTTCCTCCGCCTAATTTATGCTGGCCGAGGCTTTAGGCCTCTAGTATAGGCCCATTATTTTGTTAATGAACAATATTATTATTAATATTAATAGCTATTTATTTATTTGGTCCACTTTAAAGGCCCAAAAAAATCTCTCGATTCTATGATCGAGAAGCACTTAACTTCACCTTACTACTCATCAAAACAGTTTTAAAAGATGATCTTGAAACGGAACGGTTACCTCCTTGAAGACCGCTCCATTACCCACGCGTCTTCAATTTCTTTCATTTCCGAGATCATAGCATTCAATTCCATCAATGACTCTATTGATGGCGTTGAATCCACTTCAATTGCCCATCAAAGGGCTAAGGCCACTGAGGTTGGCCCTATAAATATCTATACGTAGGGAAGTGAGGATACACGCAACCATGGATTATCCAGAGATAACCTTACAAGCCCTACTTCTCTTCCTTGTTTTCTTGAAATCCTCTCCTCCCACCATCGCCTTCAGCCTCTAAACCTTAAACCTTATGGCGAAATCTCAGGCCGAGAGTAAGCCTTATGGCGAAATCTCAGGCCAGCCGCATGTCTTTGGTTTTTTGACATCCTGGATGGAACCCACCGGTTTCAATTAGGCTGAAGAACACGCGGCGCTCCTAACATGGGAAGCCCCATCCTGAGGAGTCCTCTTCCTCAGGTTCCCATGCGCAGAGCAAACCGAGGAAGGGTGGGAGGCCACCCAAGGCCTTACGCTCTTCTTCGGCGCCCTACCTCCCGGACTTAACGAATCGAACTTTCGTTTTGTCCCGGAGGGAGATGGGCAGCTGGGTTGCGCTCTCCCCTGATGACCATCTCCATCTCGGAGGATAAGCAACTGGAAGGGTTGGGATGATTATTTCCTTCCCTCTCCTTGCAGTACAGGCAATAGCAGCTGCAACCCCACCCAGGTTCAGAAGGGGTGAAGAGAGGAAGAGTGAGAGCATCCATCTCGCTGACACCCTCCTGAAAGCCAACTGAAGATCCAGAAACTCTTAGAAGATCTGAAATCTAGAAGATATGAAACATTGTATTTGTAACTTTCGCGAATATACTGTATTGCTTCTGGCCGCAAAGCCACTTTATGAATACAATAATATTTGTTATTTTCTCGAACTTCCCTTTAATATAGCCTCAGGTACAGGCTTTAGTACACATATTCCTTAATACTTATTGTCAACAGAATGAACGACTAACTTTGCAAAAAATAAACGAACCAAACAGTTCCGCAAAAATTTAAAGGCCGCGAAGAAACGAGGCTAAAATGTATAGAGGGTTGCCCCCTAGTCTTACTAGGCGAAGCGAAGACATGATTGTGAGGCCATTGATGAGGCCCAAATGCAGAGGAGGACGCGAGCATAGTTAGACTATGGTTGCCCCCCAGTCACAGAGGCTGGAGTAACTGGAGGATCCTCAAATTCCCACACGCTAGGGTAGTACTTCTTCAAGAATCTGCCATTAATAGGATTGCGGTGAATCTCGCCATCCAAGTCCTTAAGATGAAATGCCCCCCGGTCGAGGATCTTGTGAATGACAAAGGTCCTTCCCAGCGTGGAGTCCACTTGCCGCGACCAGTCAATTTCTCACCAAACGGAAGCACTGTCTTCCAAACGAGTTCACCTTCCTTATAACTTCGTCCACGCGTCCTCTTATTATAGGCGCGAGCCACTCGTTGCTTTTCCATGACTAAATTATCTAATGCTGCCAAACGTTGTTCACTCAAATCTTCATGTTCCTGCCACATTGCCTGGACATAGTCTTCGCCAATCAAATGATGTTGGTCCTGGACTCGTAGGGATTGAACATTGATCTCCAATGGTAACACCGTGTCGTGGCCAAACATCAGAGCATAGGGAGTGGTGGCAGTAGGGCTCCTCTTGGATGTTCGATATGCCCAAAGTGTCTCGTATAGTGTCTCATGCCATTGGCGGGGATTCTCAGCGAGCATGGGTATTAGTGAAGAAATCAGTAGCGACGATGATGAACTTATGCTGGAGCGAGGAATGAGGATGAATCATGCCTATCAGATCCAAAGCCCAGCCTCGCGCAGGCCATGGCTTGATAATAGGTTGCATGGGTATATTGGGGATGTGCTGGACCGGCCCATGTGCTTGGCAATCCTGGCAGCCTTTCGCGAATGCAATAGTCCTTCAGGATACTTGGCCAATAATAGCCATGCCTCCTGATGAGCCAAAGCATCTTTGGACCCGCTTGATGGGTTCCACACACGCCAGCATGAGCTTCTCGCATTAGTCGTTTCGCTTCGCGGCCATACACACACCGGAAATCGATGCCATCCTCGCCGCGTCTTCGCAGCTCGTCATTCCTGAGAAAATAGTTAAGCGCGAGAAAACGAATCTTCCTGTCAGCGGAAGCATCTGGCTGCTTGAGGTAAGCGATCAATGGAACTCGCCAGTCCACATCGATAGGGGCCAACACAGCCACTGTAGGCTCGTCTGGTGGGTCAGGTTGTTATTTGGTATAGTTGACCACATAAGAATTGGTATAGTTGGACCAGGAAAGCTAACTATCAGTTCACGTCGTTATTTGGTTCCCTTTGTGACAGAACTCCGGCAAATTGGAGTCATATTTAAACGTTGAGAGATGTCTTACCACACACTCAACATAGCCTTCCACAATGGAGTGATATGGAGATTCTGGAAATATGTATTAGCAATAATCGATCTCTCTTTATCAACCTCATTGCCTCAAAGAATTAATGCCAACAAGGCCACATAGGTTATGCATTTTCCTCTTATGCCAGTGTCTTGCATTATCTTATTAAATCTGTCAAAACCCTAATCCCAGAAAGGAATTACACATGCATACCACTCTACAAGGAGGAGATAACTTCTCTTCAATAACATTCGTGATAACGCTACGTACACTGACCTTTGAATCTTTTGTAATTCTCACTAGGAATGTGCATTTGTAATGTAAATGTCGTTGGCTAAGGAGATGCCTTATAAGCATCAAACAGGATTATCTCTCTTCAATCCATCCTCAGTCTGGTTCATTTCTAACGCGGTTATCGTGATACTGACATCTTCTGCATACTTGCTCCTCGAAACCGCTTCTTCCTCGCCCTAGCTTGGTGATCCTCCCAGCTAGATCGTATATTCAACATCTCTCTTTCGCTCTGTCCGAGTAGAAGCTCCTTAGGAAGTTCTTCTCCACTAGCTGCATTGCCATGCATACTTTTCTAGAATGGTGCAATTCGTCTGTGAAGTCTTAATCGCCTTATAATTTTTATAAAGAAACTCAGCTTGGGATGGAGCTGCTTGCATGTGAACATCCCCGTAGAATGCTCGTTCAGATCTGCATCTGGAATTTTAAGGTTTTCACGCATGGACCGGCTTTTCTGATCAATGCGCAGAGTTGACATCAAGATTCCAAAAATATTTTGCTGTGTCCTCGCGAATACGCAAGTTCCTGACAGTTCCAGTGCGAAGTCCAGCAACTGTGTTGTTTTTCCGATTAATAACCTGTCTTACAGAGTTGTATAAATGCGTGTACTAACGCATCCAGTGTAAATGCTGACTAATTATATTTATCTCCATTCCATCTGTAAACTCGATTTGTCTGTATTATATTGGTGATATTTCACACTATTGATCAATTACACCAGAATAGTCAAGTCAAGTCAAATTAAGCTTAACAAATAATAAAAAGTTACCAAATATTGTCATCTTGATATTCCCATATGTTTAGAGGTTCAGAAGCTGACAACCCTAGAAGTCGGAGTGTGCAAAAGACAGCCCACTTTTTCTCTGCCTTTTACAGAATGCAGAGCGTACCAGACTAGTAATAGAACAATTTTCATTTTTGACATTGCCCCTGTGAATCTGTGAAATGATATGATTCATACATACACATACACTGTTGAAGAGAGAAAAGAGAGCTGAAAGAAACCACCTTTCGAGTTTCCCAAAGAAATATGAGCATTGCATTGCATGACATTGAAGCTGGAAGCTTGATAGTGCTTTTGCTCTTGGGGACCAGCTTCTGTTTGCACCTATTTTTTGCACGTCGACCTACTAAGCTCTCGCTGTTGGATGAGAGAGAATTTTGGCCGAGATTAAGTAAGGGCCAAGAATGAAGTCACTCGATCATTTGGCTGAGAATGAAATTAATTGGCCATTCAGCTGAGATGAGGAAATTAGTCAAATAAGCATTAGGTCGACCGAGAATATAAAGTTTAGGTCATACGGCTGAAATAAAGGTGTTGACTGAAATCAGAGTTTCTCGGTCACTTGATCGAGATTATAGTTTTGAGTCGTATGACTGGGCGTTGTTCGGTCACTCGACCGAGATTAGAGTTTTGAGTCTGAGATAAAGACATCGTTCAATCACTCGGCCGAGGTTTGAGATTTTGGGTCGAACAACCCAAAAGATGATGAAAGTGGATCACACGGTTACATGGTTGGAAAATCCAAGTTCAAATGAGTGACTACGCAGATGGGCCGAGAAAGAGCTTAGATATGCTCGGCCGAGCCCAACTGACAAACATCGGCCGAGGAGTCCGTTCAAGGAAGGAATCCTCACAAGGAAAGAGTTCAAATCAATTAAGGTTTTCAATTGTGAAGATTCCAGATATCAGCCGAATCATAACATTTATGGATGAATCAACCCAAAAAAGGAAGATGAATCCTACTTGAATTCCACGTCTTAGAGAGCAAGTTAGCCTAGGTTTTGATTTGTATATATAGGAGCTTTAAACTCATTGTAAAAGGTCCTGCACCACACAAACAAATCAATATACAACTTTTACACAAACTTATCTCTTACTATCTCATAGGTACTTTGCCTTCGATTCAACTTTCATAACTTGTTTTTTCATTTCTAGTTTCTTATTTCAATTCAGTACTTTACATTCAAGCACCTTACTTTCTTGTTCATTTATTTTATATGCACTTTACTTTTCGCACTTAGGAGTAGTTTGTAACGTAGAATTATCATCCGTTGATCTCTTTCGGCCAGTCCGAATTGGGTCGATGCGATTCGCTGTTCACACACACATAATCTCACAACGCTTTGATAACCGAGTTCACTTCACCTTCGTCTTCACCGTGATTTGCGAGTACCTTCACCCGATAGATCTCTCGCTTGTCACCCGAACCTTTGAGTTTACCCAAGAAGTGAACGTGATAGTGATGTGCTCATATTGTCATATATTTCTATGCCTCTTAATCTTAGTTTTTATGTTTAGTTCTCTATATTTATGATTCATTTACATCTTTTAGTGTTTTTGTAGGTTTGTTTTGTAGAAAGAAGAAAAGAAGCCAAAATGAGCTAAGTAGGATTGAAAGGCAATGTGCAATTTCAAGTTCCAGAATCTGTCTGTCAAGTTCCAGAATTTGTCTGTGCAGAACATCCAACTTCGCCGAATTACTGCAAGTTTCTCGGATCAAATCAGACAATGAACCTTATATGCATGGAAAGCTACGGATGTCTACTTTCTGTAGAATTTTACGGATCTCAATTTCGATACTTATGGAGAAAGTTATGATTATTTGAGTGAAGATAGGTCAGACAGAAAATCTGCTCGGGATTTTACAAACATTCGTTGAGAACTCAAGTTCCGTGGCACAAGATCATCAATCCTAATGTTTCAAGGAAGTTAATTCAGATGAGGATTCAATGATGAACTTATTCCTACTTCTACAAGAGATATTTCAAGGTTTTCCCATTCCAAATGAAGAAAGGAATCTAAACCCAAGTTTTACAAGGAAACATGAAGCCAAAGATGAGCAGAAATCTTCCCTCTATAAGGGAGCACGAATTTACATGAGAAAGGAGTCTCGGAGCACATTGTAGACGCCTAAGGAGTGGAGACGACTCATCCATCTTTCCCTTTCTTTTCCCCTTCCATTCTTTTTATGTTTTTCCTATGTTTTACTTAGTTATCTTTTGTTAAACTTTTTCTAGGGTTAGGATGATGCTCTATCATGATTGTTTATGTATTTTAATGTTTTATTGATGGATTTGTAGTTTCTTTATGATGAATGCTTAATCACTATTTGAATTGATGCTTTTATGTTTAAGTTCTTTGATTGATCACCTTAGGGCTTTGCATATAGTAATTGGAAGACAAATTTGAAGCAGAGATGCAATATAATTTGATTAGCTTCTTGTGATTAAGTGTGGTAAATTACATTATTACTTGAGAAAGACTAATGGTTTGCTTGATTCCCTTGTTTTCTAAAGCGTAATGTGTCTTGCATGTTAAATTTATACCTGAGAAGGATAAACTGCATAGTTAGGATATAAGATCTTACCCGAGAGGGAGAGCATCGTGCACTTAAGGAAAACTATGGTCTAGAGTACCTGAGAAGGACTTAGATACGGGAATTATCATATGGAGAAACAAAAGAATCTGTTAATTGCATTGAAACATAAATATGATTGTTAGTGGTTAATTCCGAAACCCTAGGTTTTATCGTTATTTGTTTGTTTCTTTCTTTCTTTAATTTTCACATTATTTGTTTAGTCAAAAACCTTAAAACCATATCTTCTTTAGTTTGATTGTTTATGTGATTTTGTGTTTGGATTAATTAGGTTAGGATTTAAATTGATTATCAATCCTCAGTTGGAACGACCTCGTACTTGCATACTATACTAACGACGATTCGTGCGCTTGCTAGTTTTAATTAAAATTTCACAACAGATAGAAGACCCTGGTCAGGATTGACGCCTAACCGAAGTCCTTGTAATAGAGGCATTAGAACCTAACGGCCGAGAGGGTTCCTTCCTCGACCTACAATCACTTGAAAGTAGTCAGACACAAGCACAAATCAGATCTAAACCTCAATCGGCCATTCGGCCGCGAGTTGGCACGCCCGCGCTATTTCAGAAGGACAATTCAACCACAGGTCCCTCGGCCCTCATTTCGGCCGAGACGATTTTGAGGCGAACAGCTTCTCCTGTCATTTTCTGAGATTTAACTTGGCCAATTAATCTGGCTTCTTTTGAAGAACTAGCATAAGTCTATGTTTCGTAGCTTTCTGCTGCTTGGATTAGACCTGTACATGTTGTTTGGCTCCAAAACTAGTATGGGTGCAAACTGTCTCTTTTGAGCGTGTGCGCAGGCGTGCCAGCACCGTGGGGTGCAGTCGTCGGAGAATACCTTGACCTGACTTCTTGATCAAACGCCGTGGACGAGGAGAGCACCAACCTCGTCACCAGGTTCTTTTCTATGCCTTTCGGAAAAGGACTTTTTGCCTTACGGATAAGGACTTTGGTTGTGATCTCTTCGCGACACCGAATCGATACTCAACGTTGTAGGTTGAGTAGAGCAATCACTGGGAAGTTTGGAGAAAGCACGGGTTTTGCTAAAGCGTGACTTTAGCTTCGCTGGGTTGCGAGGGCGTTACCCTTGCTTCGCTGGGTTGCAACTAGGTTGCAGGTAGGTTTGCTCCTGAGAGGCTTTGATAATCTGTATGATTAGTTGATTTGAGAGTCGTGTTTAATTCGTCCTTGAAACCTGGTATTTATACCTAGAATTTCGACTGTTCCTTGCCATAGAAGGATTATTGATTGAGGTTTCCTATTCAATCTCTGCTACTTGATTCCAATAAGGACTCGTTTTCCTTATGGATCACGGAATGGGCGAAGCTGTAACCCAAACCCAAGTAGACTTATTTTTGGGCCGCAGGTATCGGCCCGCTATGCTAAATCCACTAAAGGATCTTGCCAAAATTACTTTTGGGCTCAAACATTGCCCCCCCAGGCCCCGAAATCAGGCCCGCAGGAAGTAACTGATTGAAGGGGACTTAAACGACACGCCTGACGACCGAAACGAGGCCATTAATGAGGGTCGCGTCCATTCGCTTTGTAAAACGTCTTTTAGTCGTATCGTTTCCCTCACAAAATCTCTTATTTAAATCCCGCAGCCACTTCAGACCTGTCACATCAGAAACCCTTCCGGTCTCCTAAACCCCGAAACTCCTTATTCCATACATCTCCTTACAGAAACCCAGAAATGTCTCCCCCAAAGAAGATGATCATCGATCAAGAAGAGGAACTTAACGAGCAAACCGCCCATACTTGGGGAACCAGTGTAGGTGCCCGTTGTTTCATCCACACCATCATCCAAAGACCACTGCTTCTCAGACTCCCAAACCACCATGCCGAACTGGGCCCTTCACCGCGAGATTCCATCCCTGACGACGCACTCGCCCTCTACGGCCTGCCCATCCGACGACCCATTCCGGTCCTCAGAAGAACTCCCGGAGATTTCACCAGCTGGGGTGCGCATCAGCACATAGCCAAAATAGGGCATTGGCCCGCCACCATCAACGCGGCGGAACTCTCATGGTATCGCGAAGCGCGAGCTCGAGATCTGGCCCGCTGGGACGCGACAGGTATTACTCAAACTATTAATCTCTGTTATTGCCTTCCGCGCGGTGGTAATCGTTCACCGCTAGCTGCCTTTCTTTGTTTCTAGAACACCGCCACCAACACTTTTGATTTCCGATTCGGCCAAATGGGCATTACTCTGCTGGACATCCTCACGATTACTGGGTTACCCATTAACTGCGAGCCCTATGTACATGGCCAATTCGACTCCGTCACCTTCACTCTGACAATGGCACAAACCGGCCGCAGTTCTCATAGCGGCTCTTACCCACGATGGCTGTCCCATTACCGCAGAGGACACAACGCGACTGGAGGTATTGCCTTCCTGGAGTACTGGCTGTGCAAGTTCATCTTCTGCACCTCCGCCAACAAGCCCACTGGACCTTGGACTTCTCTCGCGACGGCTCTCTACAACGGCCACCGCGTAGGGCTCGGACAGCCGGTTTTGGGCGCCCTCTACCACACTCTATACCAGGCCACCATGCATCCCTTCGAAACCAACATCTCAGGCCCCTTCTGGATTCTTGATTTTTGGATCCAAATTTACTTCCCATTCTTCCGCCGCGATGACATTCCACCGCTGCCACCAGCTGACACTCTTCTTGGCCGATGGCTCTGCCGCGAGGCAAGGTACACATCCCCGCCCTACTCCGAGTGTTTTACATATCTATACCTCCTGCACGAAATGCCGCCACTCGACTTAGTGATTAATAGGAGATTCTCGCCACCTCTCGAGCATGGGTTCCTTCTCGGGAAAGTTGATTATAGTGATCGCGCGCGCTTGGCTTTTCGCCTTGCGATCTCCTGCTCAGATATTAGGCTCGCTTCGGAAGAACTCAGTTATGAGCTGTACGCGCCTAATCACTTTGCTCGCCAATTCGGGTTGATTCAGCTAGTGCCATTCCCCCTCTTTGACGCTTGGAACTACAACACCTCCTGGCGCAGAATTGGTCCCCCAACTGGGCCTCCGCCAACCCAAAGCATGCTTGCATTGGTCGATCTCCCTCAATGGGCCAACGATCTCGCTCCTGTTGATGGGACCTTCGAAGATTATGATCAATGGTGGGAAGAAGTCTCTGTCAACTGCTGGAGACAACAGGATGATGAACTCTTCGCGACCATCTTCCAAGATCTGCGGTATCCCTATGATGCTGATACCGAACTGCTTGCTCGCTTTCCTGAAGCTGATGCGTGACCTCCAGTACCCGAGCCGGCTCCGCGACCCGCGCGTCCTGCTCAAGCTGGCATTGTTATCCGCGAACCACCACAAGAGGTACCTTGCCCTTTTGAATGTTTTTATTTTCTTCTTTAGCTTTAACTCCACTCTTTTTCTTCTTTACTCAAACTTTATGTAGCAGGGACGTGCTCGGCCTTCCGTCAGCCGCTTAGTAGATGCTCCTCCAGCCACTGGTCAGGCTGCCAAACAGAAAGCTGTAGCCACAGAGCCTGAAGTTGAAGACTCTTCTTCTAATGATGAAGACCCACAAATTGTAAGGGCTTTCCTCCCAGAGTCTGAGATTGCGACATTGTATCCACAGTCTAACCTAACTCTCTTTTGATCCTGACAGTTTGCCGCTGCCTTGGCCCGCAAACGTAGTCGCACTGATCCCCGGACCGACCCGTGGGAAGAAGATGAACCACTCGCATTTCGACTGGTACTTCATACTAACGCGAGCACTGAAATTTTCATTCCATCACTGTGTCTGAGTCTATAATGTCCCTCTCTTGCAGGTTCGTCACAGGCCCTTAAGGCTGATTGGTGAAGGGTCGTCCACTGCTGGTGACGTAGCATCTCCATCTCAAGCCCAAGCGCGGCCTGATTTAACCAATCCTCCACCTCCTGTCACCATCGCAAATGATTCGCAGCCGCCTCTAGTACCGGTGCAGATTTTGGATGACAGCTCACCTGAGGCTGAAGAAAGAGCGCCACCTACAGAAACCTCTCGCGAGCAGCCAACTGCAAACCCCGTCCTGGAGCCAATCACGCCTGACTCGGCCAATGTTCTCGAGGTTGCCCAAGAACAAATGGCAATCGATGCTTCTCACGAGTCACTTGTTGAAGAGGTATTTATCCTTGTAAATATTTCCTCTCTGGTTCCCTCCTCATCCTTCTTACATTCTAATAACTCTTGTCAGGCCCCGAATGTCGCTCCTAATGAGGAAATGGCAGTAGCTGCCAAGGGAGTTGCCATTGGGAACCCTGCTGACCCAGATGGTGGAAACGCGGCTGACCAAGAACCTGCCCTCCATGCCCCCCAAGTGCTTGCAGCTGAGGAAGAAGCACCTCATGAACCGGTGCCGGAGGCAGTTCCTATCGCGGAACCTCTTGAGGCTCCTGTCGCTGTGGATCCCAACCTACCACCTATGCCTCATTCGAGACTAGAAAGGTTGGCTCGCGTGCTTGAAGTAGTCCTACCTGGAGTGGTAGATGATGCTAGGGAAGGCCTCCGTCGCCTTTTGGGTCCTGACACCTGGCGCGCCCATGAGAGTCTTGGAGTACCTGAGGGTGCTTCTCCGCGAGAGAGCCATTACCGCGGCTCAATTCATTGAGATTGACCAGTTGTTGCAGGATCTTCCCCAATGGCTGAATGAGAAGGCGGCCGCGACCGCGCAGGCTAGGCAGACCCAAGCACGCTATCAGGTCCTGACCCACCAGATGGACAATTCCCGCGACTCCTTGGGTGATCGGGCCAATCTTGTCCGGGAGCTAACGCTCACGAGAGACCACCTCCGGACCCAGATTCGGGATCTTCAGGCCCAATTGACTACTGTGATGGCCAGGCTTGCCCTTGAGGAGCCTCAACTGGAACAACCCCTAGCTGCTTTCGAGGCACTTTCACAGGAAGTGGCCCAAGCCCGTGTAGCAGCCCAACAGGCCGCTCAAGCTGCTGCCGATGCGAGTTTTCGCCTGGATGAACACTTTCTCCGCCTAACTTATGCAGGCCGGAAACTTTAGGCCTCTAGTATTAGGCCCATTATTCTGTACGAACAATGTTAATATTAAGATTTATTGTTTATGGTTTAGTGAAATATTTAGCCCACATTATCTGGCCCAAATATTTTTAGACTTACAGGCAGTTAAGCGCTCAACTTTGCCTTTCTTGCATATTAAAACCGTTTGAAAAGATAACCTCGAAATGGAGCGGTTACCTCCTCGAAGACTGCTCCGCTTCCCACGCGTCTTAAAATTTCTTTCCTTTCCGAGATCATAACATTCAATTCTATTGATATTGATGGCGTTGAAATTGTTTCAACTGCCCCTCGAACGATTGAAGCCACTTAGGTTGGCCCTATAAATATTTGTACTTTAGAGAAGTGAAAACATACGCAACCATGCCTTACCCAGAAATAACTCTGCAAGCCCTGCTTCTTTTCCTTCTATTTCTGAAATAGAAGCTGCTGAAATAGGTGTTCAACATAAACGTAATGAAGATTGTGAAGATGAAATTATATTAGAAGGGAATCCTATTGGTCTGAAGAAGTTAAGACAATTGACTCCTACTATGTGGGAGATTGCTCATCGTTATGTATTGACAAATACTACAGAGCTTGATCCATGGAAAGAGTAAGATTTTATCTATTTCTGTTTTATTTACCAGCCTTTGATTATGCTTGGTGAGATTTTTGTAAAGGCTCTCTGTTTGCTTTATTATTAGAGGGTTTAATGTCAAATTGGGATTCTTGATAATACTACATATTGCAGTTATATATTCCTAATATTACTAATATTCTTAGTCCACATTAATATTCTTTCTATTTAGTAGTCTAGCTGCTCTATCTACAAAGCATTGATTATTTCTCAAAGAGCTTCAGGTCATTCTCTCTTCTTCACTTTATGTGTTTCTTGTTGCTTCCAAATAGCAAAGTTGTGACTTTCCACCTTTTTAAGTTAATAGGCTCTGTAGAATGTGATATGTTCCCCATAGTTTTTTAATACAGTTTTTATAGTTTTACTCTGTATGAATTAGTAGTGCCCTACTTTTACTTTTACCTTTACAAATCATTACACTAAATTTATTATAACTTCGTATCTTTCCAGGTTACATAAAGATAGTATGAGATATTGTTATTCTCTGTTTGAATGAATCTGATAGCCTTTAGTAAAGGTCGAACTGGATAAGATTGTTTATTTCTGCATGAAAATATAGACTGAGATATTGTTACTCAATGTTCATCTGATAGCCTTTGGAATTTCCAGTAGTTTAGCATCACCAGCATAGCTCTAGATGGCTTACAAAATAGCTAGTGTAGTAGAATAGGTTCAAGGTTTCATTTGCCATGCTAGAAGGTGCATTTCGATGTTCCAGGGATCATGAATTGCCTTGTCAAGTTTCTTTTGCTACTTCAATTATTTGGCTATTATATGGCTTTGATAACATTGAGTATAACTTGGCAGCTTGCTTATCAATGGTACTTGTATGTTTGTTGACATTCTCAAATGATTAAGCATTTTTTTTGTTTGGTTCTTTTGCCCGTGTGTGTAGGTTGCTTATGTAGAAAATGATCCAGGTGGTGGAAGTGATGTTGAAACATCAGGAGGACCTGTACATCCTCAAACCTTGAGGCTGTGAGCAGAACATCACAGAGCAAGGATGATCTAGCTAGCATGTTTTATATTTGAATATTAGTTTAATTATACTATGATTTTGTAATATGAAGTTTAATTGACATAATTTACTACATGAATGCTTCCTTTTATTATCCTTGAATGAAAGGATTTAATTGAAAAATTGTCTATTAGAAGTGTGAATTATGACATCTCTTACGACACGCAAAAGGGTCTCTTACGACACGCAAAATAGTATTTTACTACTCTTTTACGACACGCAAAAGGGTTTTTTACGACATGCAAAATGGTCTTTTACGACACGTAAAAGAGTCTTTTACGACTCGCAAAAGAGTCTTTTACGACTCTTTTAAAGCAAGGTTTTCTAGTAACTAGCTAGGTAGGTCTTTCTTCTTTCCCCTGCCAATCAAGGTTTGGCATTAGTAGCTCAAAAGTCTAATCAATCAACTTTATATCTTTTCATCTTGTTTTCATTTCACTCCCATCTCTTTCCCTAGCCTGTTGATCATGAAGTGAGTTTTCATGGGTCATCTCAGCCAAGCCTGTACATTCTCATAATCAGGTTTGGTTTTCTTGCTGTCCCTCAAAAGGGTTTTTCTTTAAGCCTCTTGTTCGGCTCCAGTTTCGTTCCGTCTGGTCGACAGTCTCTTTTGTGCGCGGGCGTGCCAACACTGTTCGGGTGCAGTCGTCGGGGGTGTCCCTTGACCTGACTTCTTTCAAGCTCTTGTAGACGAGGAGAGCACCAACCTCGTCGCGGGGTCTTTTGTGCCTCGCTGTGGAGGACTTTGCTTCGTTTCTTCTTGTCACACAGTCGATACGCAATGTTGTAAATTGAGTAGAGCGAAAATCACCGGGAAATAGGGAGAACTTGCTAAAGCGCTAGCGTGACTTTAGCTTGGCTGGTTTGCGAGGGCGCTACCCTTGCTTGGCTGGTTCCGTCACCGTTGGGGTCGCAGTACTAGCAGTCGGCTCAGTGGCGGAACCAGGATTTGATCTTAGGGGGGGTCCAGCTATAACGTAAGTTGAAAGTCAAAAAAAAAAAAAAAACCAATAGTATAAAAATAATTTAAAAATCTTGAGTCTTAACATCAGATTGTGGTAAGGTAGCACTAAATTCAGAGTTTTCGGGCGTTTTTCTTTTAGTAAACCATGTATCAAGTGTCTTTTGTGTGGATGACTTACAAATCAAAAGAAAAAAAAATTAGATATAAACAATGAGTATTCAACAAAATCAATCGTGACAAAATAAGCCAAAAAAAAAATTAAAATCAATCTAACAAAGCAAAATGAAAGAATGGAAAAAAATATAATATAACAAAAAATAAATAAAGGTATCGGACCTTTTTGCTTTGCCTGGTGC
>LYNE01001680.1:26099-38291 GCA_001662545.1 Rosa x damascena
GCACTTGAGCTTGTTGAGTGCCGGCCGTCCGATGATGGCGTTATACGAGCTGAAACAATCAACGACTATGAACTCTGTATGTATTTCCGCCATACATGGACTAGTGCCAATAGTCAACCGCATATAGTCCGAACCCAGCGGTTGCGTGACGTCACCGGAGAAGCTGAGCAGTGGTTCATGATCCTGGAGTAATTTGTTGTTCCGCTTGAGGTGGCTGTAGCAACCGCTGAAGATGACGTTGACAGCGGACCCGCTATCCACCAATATTCTCCCCACTGAAAATCTGCCAAGAATGGCGTCGACCAAGAATGGGTCGTCATGGGGCAGATACACTCCGCGCTCCTCCTCCTCTGAGAAGGTAATAGGTTCCCAACCTGACTTCGGGAGTTTGGCGGACCTCTCGTAGCGGATGTTGCAGACTTCCTTGCCCTGTGAGACATGCTAGTGATTGGAGCACCGCCGTCAATGGTGTTGACGCGGCCCAAGGTCTTGATGTTGGCGATCACAGGTGGCGGTTGGCGCACCTTGAACTGCTCCATCTTGCCGTCACGGTACAAGGTCTCAATGGCCGTTTTTAGCGCGTTGCAGCTGTTGGTATTGTGACCGCTGTCCTCGTGGTATTTACACCACCTGCCGTTGTTTCTAGGTTTTCCCGCCTTTGGGTACCTTCCTGGGGGTGGCAGTGGGATCTGATCCTTGCACTGATTGTATATTTCCTCATACGAGGCTGTGAGGACCGTGAACACTGCATACCGCTGAGAAGACTCCGTTTGTTTGTTGCGGTTATCCCCTTGGGATGGGCGGTTGCCCCTATTGTGGTATTGGTCCTTCTGCCGCTTGTTCTGGTAGTGGCCCTGTTGCCATTCCCTCTTCTTGTCAGTTGGCGGTGCGGCGGGTGTTTTATTAGTGGTCTCCTGATGACTGGAGGAGGGTTGTGTTGTCTTTGCTGGTGTTGCTGGTGGCGGTGGGGTTTCTCCATATGTGATGAATTCCGCCTGGGCGTGAATGACCTCCTTACTCATGACGTGGTCATATGCCGCATTTGGATGGTTGTAGTTGAGGTGATAGAGGAATGGCCCCTTGAGGAGTCCCTACTTGAAGGCTGCCGATGCCATTGATTTGTCTAGATCGCGGCACTGAGATGCTGCCGCTCGCCACCTTGTGACGAATGCCTTCAGTGATTCGTCTCCCCCCTGCTTGACGCTGAACAGCTGACTTGTGTTGTGATGTCCGGCGGACAATAAGATGAACCGAGAGAGGAAGGCATGTGATAATGCATGGAATGAGTCAATGGATCCCGGCGGGCATTCGAAGAACCAGTTCATTGCCTCACCGTCCAACGTTTCGCTGAACAAGTGTCATAGGGTGGGGTCGTCAAATCCCTTATTGTTGGTGACCTTCTTGAAGGTGTCCATGTGGATGAAGGGGTCTGACATGCCGGCGTAGTGTGACATCTTTAGAGTTTTTGAGTACGCTGGTCTAATAGCTTGCAGAATTGCAGCGGTGAAGGGCCCTGGTCTGGACGCGAAAAGCCGATTTTGAGTTGGCGCTGGGGCGCCCGACTCCGCCCGGACTAATCTCTGCTCCAATTGTTGCATCCTTTCCAGTATTTGGGCTGTTGCACTACCGGCTGAACCTACCTGGATATTCCGCTGGACCTGCCTGCGCCTTGGAGCAGGTGGATTGCCCTCAGTCCTCGCCCTAGCTTCCGAGCGGTTGGTGCGCGGCATTGATTCCGCCTCCTGTTCTAACATTAGCTGGGGGATGGGCGGTGGTCCCATCCTTAATAGTTCAGGTGGGTCCGGCGGTACCTGCATTTGTATAATCGGTCCTGGTACCAGTGTGCCAGTGTTGGGCCGACTACGTCTGGTGCTGCGTGATTGCTCGCTCTGCGCTGGATTGGCGGTTCTTTCCAGCGTCCTTTTTAGGTCACCAAACCGTGACATCAGCGTAGCCACTTGTTTTTGGGCCTCAGCCTTCTCTCTGTGCTCTTCTTCACGCTCTCTGTTTGCCTTGTGAAGGTCCGCCAGTGCTAGCTCGTACATGGTGGCGAGGTCCTGGCCTGGTGGGCTGCTGCTGCTTGGATTGGCCTCACCGCCGGGGTTGGCTGGGGTGTTGAATAGTGCGCGGTTAACACCTACCGCTGGGTTGGAGGGTTGGGGGACGGCGGATTGGTCTGCCTGCTCTTCAGCGTTTCCCCCACTACCGCTAGTCATGGTAGTTGTGATGGGATGACCTTTTGTTCAAGGGTTCCCACAGACGGCGTCAATGTTAATGCTCAAAGTCCGGCGGTAGCCGAACCTTCGTATAACGCGGGTCCGATGGGTGGACCGCTACTCTGTTGATTTGATGATCTCCGCTAGCTGTCAAATGAAAGACAGGGCGTCAGAGGGAGACCACGTCGGGCGGTCTTCACTTCTCCGATGCCTAAGTCAGTCAATGCATATAGGCAACATAACAATAAATGAGTATTAAATGCGTAATTAATGAGGAGAGAGGAGAGGACCTTTTATAGGTGAGGAGAGGTCTGATCTTCTCCTTGTTTTCGATGTGGGACTGATGTGCTTCAGTTCTCAGCTTCAGGAGCTTCTGATGCTATCTTGGCGCAGCGCGTGGCGGCGCGTCGGCGGTGATCTGGGGGCGATCCTGTGCTCAGGCTGTAGCCAGCCTGGCTGTCTCTCCGTAGGTCACTCCTTTGGTGGGAGTTGGTACCTCTAGCGGTACAATGAGCGTGGCCCATTATAGCTAATTATGCTTGCAAATGCACATGTAGGTACAACAGTTTTATGTTTAAAATATATGATTATTATTTGACCGTTATATGGTTAATGAGGCTATTGATGGTCATGGTAATGTGGCCTATATAAGGGTACGTGGCTATGGTTGGAAGGCATATGGTGAGACATGAAACATGCACATGTGTGTGAGTTTAGATTGTTGGATAATGAGGGTATACATGACGGTATAATCCACCATAATGCAACCACTCTCGCCAAATACCTCTACCAAAGATATTCTTACAAACTATACATATACATACTTTACTTATACACCGTTTTGAGTGCACGGGTGATTAAGGTTCAATGGGGCTTCTTAGCTGCACGACGGAGCTCGAAGAGTTGTTGTATCTTGGGGGAAGTTCGTCACTCAACCTTGTGCAGTAGGGGACGAATCTTCTCTTAGGACAGTGCGCTTGCACGCCTCGACTCAATAAGTTTTCCTATATAAAAATCTATATATTATATTATTTTCTTACTTTATTTTATTCTCTCATCTATATCATTATTCTTATTTCCCAAGATATTATCATATTATTTTGTGTTTTATTTTTACAGAAATTCCGTCCCATATTTATTACAACAGTTGGTTTCTGTGTCGGAATAGCAGGCAAGCCTGAGGGAGTAGGAGTTGATGAATTACTGGGCGGAGCAGGAGGAGAAACAGCAGGAGGGGAAGACGATGATGAGGGAACTGAAGGCGGTGGTGATGTGGACTTGGGAGGGGTGTTATCAGCTGGTGGCGGAGCAGACTGAGAACCAGATGGAGGTGGGGTAACAGTGGGGGAGGGAGGAGACTTTTCTGGTGCTTTTGGTGGCGGTAGAGAAGTGGATGAAGGCGGTGATGCATCAGCTGGAGGAGGAGGGGATTTAGGTGGCGGTGAGGCTTCTGATGGAGGTGTTGGGGAGGCTTTGGGAGGAGGGGAGTCTCCTGATGGTGGCGGTGGGGATACATTGGATGCTGGTGCCGCCGGAGGAGGGGAAGTTGGTGTTGGAGGTGGCGGTGATGCTGCTGGAGGTGATGCTGGGGGTGAAGCAGGAGGCGTTGGAGGAGGGGCAGGGGAAGACTTAGGAGGTGATGGAGGTGGAGACGCCAGGGGTGGTGAAGCTGGTGGTGGAGATGCTACAGTAGGTGGTGGTGATGATGCCGGTGGGGGAGGTGTGATGAAGCTGGAAGGGGAGCAGCTGAGGCAGTTGGAGGAGGAGAAGAGGATGACTGTGGAGGAGGGGAAGAGTCATTGGTTGCAGTAGTTGTGGAATTTGATGATGGTGGGGTATTAGAGCTGGTTGGTGGGTTTGCAGAAGGTGAAGAATTTGGAGAAGGTGATGTTGTGGAAGACATTTTGGAATGAATTGAATGCGAAATCTGCCTACTTTTGGATTGTTATAGCTTCCATGAAACGAAATTTCTCAAATTTCAGAGGCAAAAAACAGTCGCTTCAGTATCAGAATCATAGATCGACTACCATTACAAAAGGCAAAATTCGATCCCACAATATCTTCCTTATAGAGTATTGACAACAACCAGCATTAATGGCTAAAATTCTCTGAGATTTCAAAAATGCCAGAAACCCCCGATTCAAAATGACCTGGTAAAACAAAGTCTTCTACACTCGTTTACTTGGTCACCAAAATTACACTGAGAAAAGAGTTCAGATAAACCCAAATCCACAAAATCCAAGCACCACCCAATTCACAAAACTCTTGTAAGAACACAACCAAGCCCCTAAAACCCCAAAAAACTGAGCACAATTCAGATCAAAGCAGCTTACATTTTCAAAGCTTTTGAACCCAAGATTTACTGGGAAAATGCAGCAGCACCCAGATCACCAAATGGAGCACAGAGACAAACCCAATAAGCCAAAAAGTTACAAGAATTCGTACCTATCTATCTCGGAGATCGTCTTGGTCTGAATGGTAGGAATCTTTGAAATTCCTGACAGTGTTATTGTCTAAAAAGGAAGGAAGAGTTTTTTTGGTGTTGAAAATGGTGGAGAAGATGTCAGTATCACGATAACCGCGTTAGAAATGAACCAGACTGAGGATGGATTGAAGAGAGATAATCCTGTTTGATGCTTATAAGGCATCTCCTTAGCCAACGACGTTTACAATACAAATGCACATTCCTGGTGAGAATTACAAAAGATTCAAAGGTTGGTGTACGTAGCGTTATCACGAATGTTATTGAAGAGAAGTTATCTCCTCCTTGCAGAGTGGTATGCATGTGTAATTCCTTTCTGGGATTAGGGTTTTGACAGATTTAATAAGATAATGCAAGACCCTGGCATAAGAGGAAAATGCATAACCTATGTGGCCTTGTTGGCATTAATTCTTTGAGGCAATGAGGTTGATAAAGAGAGATCGATTATTGCCAATACATATTTCCGAAATCTCCATATCACTCCATTGTGGAAGGCTATGTTGAGTGTGTGGCAAGACATCTCTCAACGTTTAAATATGACTCCAATTTGCCGGAGTTCTGTCACAGAGGGAACCAAATAACTACGTGAACTGATAGTTAGCTTTCCTGGTCCAACTATATATACCAATTCTTATGTGGTCAACTATACCAAATAACGACCTGACCCACCAGACGAGCCTACAGTGGCTGTGTTAGCCCCTATCGACGTGGACTGGCGAGTTCCATTGATCGCTTACCTCAAGCAGCCAGATGCTTCCGCTGACAGGAAGATTCGTTTTCTCGCGCTTAACTATTTTCTCAGGAATGACGAGCTGCGAAGACGCGGCGAGGATGGCATCGATTTCCGGTGTGTGTATGGCCGCGAAGCAAAACGACTAATGCAAGAAGCTCATGCTGGCGTGTGTGGAGCCCATCAAGAGGGTCCAAAGATGCGTTGGCTCATCAGGAGGCATGGCCATTATTGGCCAAGTATCCTGAAGGTCTATTGCATTCGTGAAAGGCTGCCAGGATTGCCAAGCACATGGGCCGGTCCAGCACATCCCCAATATACCCATGCAGCCTATTATCAAGCCATGGCCTGCGTGAGGCTGGGCTTTGGATCTGATAGGCATGATTCATCCTCATTCCTCGCTCCAGCATAAGTTCATCATCGTCGCTACTGATTTCTTCACTAATACCCATGCTCGTTGAGAATCCCCGCCAATGGCATGAGACGCTATACAAGACACTTTGGGCATATCGAACATCCAAGAGGAATCCTACTACCACCACTCCCTATGATCTGATGTTTGGCCACGACGCGGTGTTACCATTGGAGATCAATGTTCAATCCCTACATCATTTGATTGGCGAAGACTATGTCCAGGCAATGTGGCAGGAACATGAAGATTTGAGTGAACAGCGTTTGGCAGCATTGGATAATTTAGTCATGGAAAAGCAACGAGTGGCTCGCGCCTATGATAAGAGGACGCGTGGACGAAGTTATAAGGAAGGTGAACTCGTTTGGAAGGCAGTGCTTCCGTTTGGTGAGAAATTGACTGGTCGCGGCAAGTGGACTCCACGCTGGGAAGGACCTTTTGTCATTCCACGCTGGCAAGTGGACTCCACGCTGCAATTGTGAAAGTCTGAATGTTTTGAAAAGGCAATTGCAGGATATCCTCAGAGGTAAAAAATTTCTGTTAGTATTGGACGATGTTTGGGAGATTGAGTCTACAGGAATTACAAGTCAAAAGTGGGCCGAATTGAAAGCTCTATTAGCTGTTGGAGCCAAAGGGAGTAAACTTATTGTCACAACTCGGGATGAGTCGGTTTCTTCACTTGTCAGCTCAATGCATAGGCATTCTTTGAACAGTCTTTCTGTTGAAGATTCCATTGCTTTGTTTGGAAAATGCGCATTTAGTGAAGGAGAGCAGCAGCGGTATCCAGACTTGATGAATATTGGGAAGGAAATTGTGAACAACTGCGGAGGGAATCCCTTAGCACTTGTTACTCTTGGGAGTCTACTCCGCTTGAAGAGGGAAGGATATCATTGGCTACTTTTGAAAGATGATGATATATGGAATTCGTCAGGGAAGGACAGCATATTGGCGGCTTTAAAATTAAGTTACTCTGCATTGCCTCCTCAGTTGAAACCGTACTTTGCATTCTGTGCACTTTACCCTAAGGATTATAAGTTTTGCAGTAACGAAATAGTCCCATTATGGATGGCACAAGGCTTCCTCACATCCTCAAAACAGAATGAAGATTTTGAGGTAATGGGCCTAGATTATATAAGGCAGATTGGTTGCAAGTCGTTGTTTCAAATTGAGGCCGATAAAGAGACTGAGATAATTTTCAGAATTCATGATTTGGTGCATGACTTAGCAATATCAATTGCACAAGTAGAGTGCTCTACGGTTAATTGTCGTCCCAAAAGTGCTTTTGAAAAAGTCCGGCATGTGTCTATATTGGCAGAAGACTTGTATGGAGAAGCGGAACAAGTCCCGGAAGTCCTTCTGAAGTTGGAGAAAGTACGGACTGTTCTAAGTCTAGATATGGATAGCTTCAGTGAATATACTCTAAGGACATGCATCTCGAGATTCAAGTATATGCGTGCACTAGATGTGGGTGGTTCAACTTTTGAGGAGCTGCCAAGTTCCATTGGTAACTTGAGTCATTTGAGATATCTCAGACTGGATGGTAATGTACGTATAAGGAAGCTTTCCACTTCCATTTGCAAGCTCTTGAATTTGCAGTTCTTAAGCTGTCTCAGTTGTTTGTCACTTGAGGAGTTACCCGAAGGCTTAGGGAACCTGATAAATCTCAGGGTTTTGAAGATAACTGCAATGCAGAGGTATTTTCAGAAAGGAGTATTTAGACGCCTCACCTTACTTGAAACCTTAACCATTTGGTACTGTTACAGTCTAAAATATTTGGGTAAGGAGATTGAATACCTCACTAACCTTCGTCGCCTGTCTATTTATTGGTGTGACAATCTGAAGTCCTTCCCACCTAACATGAAGAACTTGACTGCATTACATACTTTGGAGATCAGTCATTGTTGGCAGTTTGAGTTGATGAGGTCGGGAGAAGGCATCAATGGTCTCAGATCATTCTCTGTCCGCGGATCATATGTGCAGGCTTTGCCCAATTGGCTGCAAGATTCTGCAGATACTTTACACAGCCTGGATATCGTAGTATGTCATGAGCTCATGGCACTTCCAGAGTGGTTGCAAAAACTCACCTTGCTGGAGCAACTAACTATTGGGGACTGCCCCAAATTGACTGCGTTGCCTCAAGGGATGCATTGCCTCACAGCTTTGAGAAAATTGGTGATTGCTGCTTGTCCAGAATTGAGAAAAAGATGCGAAAGGGAAACAGGAGAGGATTGGTCCAAGATCAGACATGTCCCAATGATTAAACTCTGTTTATGATCAGGTAACAAACAACATACTTATATATGCTTTTCGTAAGTCCTGCTTCCTGTCCTATACGCTATAATATATATTAGATTTCTCTTAAATGAAAACGATAATTGATTCTCTTAAATGTTTGACCACCGATATGTAAGGAGTTCATCTGCTAGATTAGATAATTTCAAGGCCTTAGTTGAAAGTGAAGATGTCGAGTGCAAAAGAATTTGTGTCTTGGATGTGCCAACAAGGTGGAATTCCACGTATATTATGTTAGACACTGCATTGGAGCTCAAAGAAGCATTTGATAGGCAAGTTGGTATGCAAATGCAGCAAATCTGGTATTTGATTGTTGAATGACTTAAATCTGATATGCAATTGGGCATTGTAAAGTTGGAATGATGGAATGTGTGTGCTTTACTGAATCTGGTATTTATGTGCCTTTGAATGTTCGATTGAATTATGGAAGTGTATTCCTGAAATGTGCCTTTGAAAGTTGGTTGTTAACTTTGGTTGGAAACTTGGTTGGAAAAGAACATGTATCTTGAGCAGCAATATGCTTTGTGTTTGGAGTTTTAAGGTTGCAGAACACTTGCAGAACACATTTTGATTTTTCTGCCGTTGAGCATTTTTGATTTTTCAGTTAGTAATCTGCTCATTTATGTTTTGATTATTCTGCCAGTAAGCTATTTTGATTTTTCAGTTGGAATCTGCTCTAACCAAGTTTGATTTTTCTGCCAGTAAGCTATTTTGATTTTTCAATCGGTTTGCATTTTTTATTTTTGATTGACTTTGTACTTCTGTAATTTGTTTCACAAATCTTGTATGTAACTATGTATTACTTATCTTTGCGAGTAATAAGCATGCACTAATGAAGTCATGAACTTATGTAGGATCCAGAACCTGTGAGGTTGTTGGTTGATGAACAGTTGAAGATTTGAAGAACAGAACTGCAGAACTGGAGAATTTGAAGACTTCAAGTTGGGATAGAGTGAACTGATGACTTTAGTTGTTATTTCTTTTACTGTACTTACATTGTCTTACTTTGTTAGACTTGCAGTACCTGTTACTTTTTATTACTGATTTGATTTGGTCATTTCTGCACTTGGTGAGTTTGCAACTTTACATTAGTGCATATCAGCACACTTCTTTTCGTAGTTGGAAATTACTTCTTTATTTGATCATTATAAGTCATTGTGTATGTAGATTCAAATTATTCAATTGCTGCATTGCATTAATGCATCTGTGCATGTCATTATCTCCAACTTATATGAACTAGAAGCAGGAATGGATTTCCCAAAAGTATGGAATTGGAAGTCTGGAACTGGAAAATTCCCCACATTGCATTAATGCATCTGTGCATGTCATTATCTCCACCCATTGCTTGTAAAATTTTTCCTAATATTAATGCAGCAGAAATCTCTTGACTTGTCCCCTCCAAGATATAACAGTATGACTCATACACCAACCTATATAAATTGGAGGAATCCAAAATTCCACCAAACGAACACCTTTCTTTGGCCACAAAAAGACACAAGAGTGACAAGACACTTTGGGATTTTTAATAGAAAGCTAATGGGTGAATACTTGGGTCAAAGTTAGATGTATTGATGCATGTAAAAAATGGTGAAATTTATAGGGCAGTAACCAAATGTCATAGGTTACAAGAAATACTAAAATAAATCAAAATAAAAACCAGGAGTTACACAAATAAAATTCAAAACATTTTAAAATAAATTCATCCAAATTTGAATACAATAATTGATTGATTTGTTGCGACGTACACCATATGGGTCTTAGCCTCTTAGGCGTCAAAATGCTCAAGATAGTGGTTCCATCTTTGGGATAGGGTGGGGTTAGGGATTTATTTTGTTGTTTTATTTTCTGCAGTTCCTTTAGGTTTTAGTTTTGTTGGCTAGTAATAATTTGGCTGCTTTTGGCAGTTTGTATTCTGCTTTGTGCAGACCTGATCATCGCTTTGTATTATGAGGGTTTTTCGATTCCCTCTAGATTGACGTAGTGACGTCGTTGAAATATTATATGGAGCCTGACTCCGTTTCCCTAAAAAAAAAAAATAATAATAATTGATACAATATTAAAATGCTATATCAAGCATTAATAGAAGAAGATTAGCTAGCTCTAAGTAGTACCCAAGTTGGTCTTAATTAAAGTCAACTAGTCAAGCAGTACATATCCACGTTTTGTTCTTTTCCGATGGATAAGCTTTCTGTACCAAAACAGTGTCGTTTTATTTGTCTGTTCCTCAGTTGGACTTGAAGAACTTGAAAACTCATCTACAGCTTCAACAATTAGCGCTGATCCAAACATTGACTTTGCGGTTCGGCAGAAGATACACATCCGTTTTCCCATAGATCCCATCACGTCAAGGCAATATGTATGACAATGATGCACGCAATGCATGGAAGTAATCGTCAGCCTATTAAAGTCAAGCATGTCTTTAGGAACATTATAGGGAAAAAATTCCTTACCACATATACCACATGCATTCCCTCCACATATACCACGTGCATTCGCTCTAATAGTTGCTTCCGAAACTCCAAATTGTTTCAATTTTTCAATGTATTCCACAGTTGAAGGAATAGGCTTGAACCTTGTAACCCTATCGCGAGACCCTGAGGCCATGCTAGCTTGAAGAAGTGATAATCGTTGGTTGGTCGGAAAAAGTGTTTCTTGTTGAGTTTTGAGATTCTTCTCCTCTTGTAGGTACTTATAGAACATAGAATGACTATAACCAAATAAGATCAGGAAACATAACCAAATTAGGAATAGGAAACATAACCAACTAGGATCGGGAAACATAACCAAACTAGGAATAGGAAATAACCAAGATCAGGAAACATAACCCAACTAGGATTAGGAAACTATGGTACTGGATCTTACCTAAAAGAAAAAAGAAAAAGAAAAAAAAACAGTCAAGTTACCTAAATTCATGAGGCAAGAGCATACTCGAAAAAATAAAGCAAATCATTTAACTCTATGAAATTAGACTTATCCTTAGCTGTGTTTATTTCGTGATATTTCACACACAACATAAAGATTAATTAAAGTGCGAGTCAAGTGCTTTGGATTTACGGTTCTCATTCATTGTCAAAGTGAACAAGATGAGAAATGATACGTCTCTTCATGGTCTCCGGAAGAGGAATTAATAAAGTTGTACAATCTTACAGTTCTGCTTAGAAAATTTGGATTATGCTGTGAGCTCCAGTGAGGCTTAGCTGAACACAATTATTCTCGGTGAACTTACTCTACTTGTGCAATTGATATTGCTTAGTCATGCACTAAATCATGAATTCTGAAAATTATCTCAGTCTCTTTATCGGCCTCAATTTGAAACAACGACTTGCAACCAATCTGCCTTATATATTCTAGGCCCATTACCTCAAAATCTTCATTCTGTGTTGAGTATGTGAGGAAGCCTTGTGCCATCCAACGTACTGTGAGTCTGTGACTAGTAACCAACTAATAAAACAAAACCAAACTTCCAAAGGCTAAAAGGGAAATTCAAATAATAAAAATGCTTCCCAGTGTATAGCAATCTAGTAAACCTTGAGTTGATATTGTTTCCTAATAGTACTGGTCTGCAATTTACCATTATAAACACGAACAGTTCCTGTTCGACAGATTCGGTCCGTTCGTGTAAATTGCAGTTTTGGATGCCTTAACGATCACCAATTTGGCTGAAAATTTGCAGAAATGATCTATACATTAGGACCTAAAAACTAACTGTTAAGATGTGAAAATATGATCTAAAAGTTGGTCTAATACGGCCCTATAAAAGACCAAAAAAAGGGATCCCTTAGTGGAAGCCCTCTATATATATACATGCCCGATCAAGGGCGGACGTCCGCACTTTAGCGATAGTGCGGACGTCGACGCAGCAAGCGGCGACGGCGGCGCGGGGCTTGCAGGAGGGAGGCCGGAGGCGTCCCGGACCGTTCTGGGCACCGTTCGAGGTCGGAGGAGGTCGGGCTTGCCGGTTTTTAGGCAGCCACCTCACCTGCAACTGCAGGTTCTGTGCAACACCGCAAAACCAGTCGCCGGCGACTCCACCCGACCGCATACCCCTCCGCACGACCCCTGG
>LYNE01001680.1:44087-63847 GCA_001662545.1 Rosa x damascena
AGGACCGACACCTTGCAATGTGACGGATTTTTGTCCCATTTTATTTTTCACTCGAAAGAAGGGATGTCCATATGAGTTCTTTAAAATACGGATCATCATATCACGACTGGTGTGCCCTAGGAGGTCATGCCAAAGCCTGTATGAGTCAGTGTCCCACATTTCATTGTTGGTGACAGCATAGGATTCAATGATCCGAATCATAGTGAGGTACAGTCCACTAGATTGACTCATAAGTTTCTCTAAAATGCGTTTCTTTCCACATTCATTAGAGGTACTATAAAGGTATTCAGTTCCATTCTCACAGTGTGTTTCTACATGATAACCGTTGGCACGAATATCTTAGAAACTTAACAAAGTTCGATTAGATCTTGGTGCATACAGAGCATATCTCATATTCTTTAGAGTATTTCCATTTAGGTAGAATGATATATAATCTTTTCATTCTAAATTTTTTTTTTCTTTTTTCTAGATGTATTGCTTTACATCTTTATAGTGCTGTTTCGAACCATGTAAATATGTGTAGTAAATAAATTTGAATAAATTCAGTACTTCAGAATAAAATTCAAAATTTATTAATAAGCCAACGATAATCAAATCAAAGTCATGTTCATAAATCTAATTCATCAAACCATTATTGAAATAAACTTTAAGACCAAGTAGTAGTCTAATTAAAAATGAGGCATTATGCCTTCACAACTGTTTTTGGAAAATAAAATAAATAAAGCAGATCAGTCAAGATTGAGAGCATCCATTGACTTAGCAAGTTCCTCTTTGCCATTGAAGTTTGCAATTGTAAGGTTGACGTCTAGGTCATGACCTCCTTCTTCCATATAGGGAGCCTCTTGTTCTTTAGACTCTCTATACCTCTTGTAATTGGCTGCTGCTCTGTTGCTTGCTTGGCAATTCTTGTACCAATGCCCAATGTCTCCACACCTATAGCATGGTTCATTGTCAACTCTTTCTTTTTGCATCTTGTGTCCACGATCCCCATTTCCCTTTCCACGTGGTGCATTGTTGCCACATGGGTAGGGATCAGCACGTCTAAACCCCTTTGCATTGGAGTTCTTTCCACCTTTCATTTTTCCATAATTAGCCTCGGGAATTTTTTTTGTCCCAGTGGGCCTGACATTGTTGTTCAAGAGAATCTCATTATGCCTCTCAGCCACTTGCAGTAGGCTGATCAACTTATTGAAGGTTGTGATTTTTTTGTTGTCATACTCCAGCCGATACTGGTTCGCTAGTATAAGCGCTGAAGTAGGAAAGGTGGAAAGAGTCTTGTAGATCATATCATCTTCTGTGATTTCCCTTCCACAGAAATTGAGACGTGCCTTTAAGCGCAACATGTCCTTGTTGAAGTCATTGACCCTTTAATAGTCAAGCAAGCGGATTCCATTCCACTGAACGGCCAGTTCTGGGAGCAAAGTGTCATGAATGTTCCCAAAACGTCCCTTAAGGGCATCCCACAGTTCTTTGGGTGTCTTCAACTGAAGGTACTCCCAGCATAGGCTAGGGTCAATATGTCGCCTCATAAACATTAAGGCATTTGCTTTCACCTTATTAGATAGTTCATCATCTTTGGGGTCGGTAATGGTAGCAGTGTAGTCTTTTGCCACAAAGGCAGTTTCCACATCGGAAACCCAACGATGGTACTCAAGTCTTTCTGAGTCCAAGATGTCAAATTAAGGTCGAGTTGGATCAGCCATCTACATAAACAAGAGTGAAGATATAAATTACGCAGTCATAATGACATCCACGTGAATTATTTTCCAAACATATGAATTAGATTTCAAGACCAAGATTCGTAATGGTCACATTTTTTTTTCGATGCTATGTGAAAATACTTTATCACAGTAAGTGTGTGTGTATAATGCGCATGAATTTTCATTATCATGGCAAAGCGGATTGTATATGTTGCATTCTAAAAATAACAATAGCACATTTAAACATAGCATATATAAAAATAAACTACATGGCATGCTCAAATTTCACAAATATACAACAAATTATATACTACACATAATAATTAGCAATAATATATCATGAGTAAAATAAAAGAAATCACGAAACATGCTTTAAATTTCATGATAAAAACATAAGCAATAAAATATAAAACATGCTAAAGATATTTATAAATCATGCTTAAAGATAATCATATTAAACATAAATAACAAGGCATGCTTGAAAGGATCAAAATTATCTAACTAAACATGCTCAATAACAAAATATAATAAAAGCATAAACAATAAAGTATAAAGCATGCTTAAAAATATAAAAGATAAATAAAATTCACATGCTTGGTTAAAATCATAAAATAAAATAAAGAAAACATTCTTGATTTCGAGAAAATAAAACAATCCTAGCGCACGCGCGTGTTGATGCAGGCGTGTGTAGCGATGTTTTTGGGCTTGAGAAAAACTGGGCCGCTTCCTCTTTTTTTTTTTTCAACAATGGGCCACAAGGCTTTTTTTCTTTTGTTTTCTTTTCTTTTTTTTCTAAGCCTGTTTATTTTATGGGCCTGCTTTTTTTTTCGGTCCTTTTCTTTGGCCGGGTCACCTCTGTTTTTTTTTTCTTTTTCTCCTTTTCTTCCTCCTCTTATTCTTCTTCGCGTCTTCTTTCCTTTCTTTCTGGTGTGGAGATGGGTTGGGTACAAAGGAAAATTTCCGGCAGGTCTGCTGCGTCACGCGAGTGGGCCAGAGGCCTTGCACGCGAGGCTTGCTGTCAGGCGGGGAGGTGATGTAGGCGCGGGATCGATGCAGGATCGAGGTGATGCAGCCGGGTCTGGGATCTGCAGCAGCAGGCAGGGCAGGGGTGCCGGGGCTGGGCAGGGCGGGGAGTGCTGCGCGCAGGGGGGGGCTACGCAGACGCTCGGGCTGGGAGGTGCAATTGAGACATGTGTGGGATGTTCCAGAGGTTGAGGATGCCAATGAAGAGGTGGATGAGGATGGTGTTGATCCTGTGACAAATGATGCTTATCAACAAGATGAGTTTAATGATATTCAGTGGTTTGTTCAAGAAGAGGGTCTTGAAACTCCTGAATTGCATTTGGACGATATTGAGCCGGAGGTTATTGCTTCAAATATTGTGAACAATGAATGGATGAACGATGGTAGGAGCGATAATTTCATCAGCAATGATATTGAAGAAGAAGAAGAAGAAGATGATATTGAAAGACGGTGATGAAGAAGAAATTATTTTAAGCGATGAGGATAGTGATTAGTTTATAATATAGCTTAATATTAATTTTTTGTTATTCATTTTTTTTTTGTGGACTAAACCTTATTATAATGTGTGACGTTTTGGGATTGAGATTTATAATGACAAATTGTAGTGGTAATTATTCTATTTATATTTATTTGAGGTTTATTAATGCCTCTTTGGCTACTGCTTTCTTATCTATCGTTATATATTTTTTTTTTCTTTTTTAACAGAGAAGTTTGTTATTTGTTGATTTTGCATTTTTTATAATAGTAGTCACAAGATGTGCCATTCCAATGTGTCTAACATCCAAAAGCCTACTACTGGTATGTATTGTATTTTGTTTTTTTATAAGTTTATAATTCATTTAGCTGATTGATTAATTAATGATTTAATTTAATGATTTGGTGCTTAAATGCAACTTACACGCAATAAGGGCACGGTCATCAAAGAAAGGGAAAATATTTAAACCCTAAATTATCGTACCACGGGGATTGAAAAGCTAACTCCAATCCTTGGTTATGCCGATTACTAAGTCACTAACAATTAACAAAATCTAGAAAAATAGCACCAAGCTATTTACATGCCCGGCTCGGAACAACCAAGCCTAAAATTGGTCAAGAGAACCACAAGTGAATGCGGAAACCCACAACCAAGTGGTATTGACAATGAAAGTGGTTTGTGAAATTTGATTTTGATTGTGAAAAATAAAATTGACAATTGAAAATTAAAATTGCAACTAAAGATAAAGATAATAGAAACTAATCAAGAAATGGAAATTAGGTCACTAGGGTATCGTCCTAGTCAAATTTAATGCCCAAATTTGCTCCGACAATGGTCATTCAATTTATAGTGGTATCAAGAACCATACCCAAGGTTTTTCAAGGCTCATGGGTCATTAGATTCCTTAAAGGGTATTCCTACTCCGGATCAAGGGTCGTAGAAACTCAATTGGGACAATCTAGAGCCTTGTTAGGGCCTCTAGTTGCACCAAAAGACGAAGAGTCCTAGAATCAAGATTCCCAAGCTAGCCAATACGGCAATCGAAATTGGTATTGTAACTAACCATGTTCTAAACAAGTGTCCTAGCCATAAATTAGAGAAATGATTAGGTCCCCTAATTTGTTCTAGACATGCTCATCTACACATTCAAGAGTTAATCAAGCTCCTAAGCAAGCATCTAAGCCAAATAATATAGAATAGAACATATGCCAAACACTAAATTGAAAACCATTAGATCAAAACATATTTATTACATTAAATCCATGCTAGGGCTCAAACCCTAGCTTCCTAAATAGACTACTCATAATCCATTCACAAATCAACAACAATATTCATCAATTAAAGATGTAAAGGTGAAGAGGAGTGGAAAGTAACAAAAACAAGTCACAAATTGCTATGGAGCAATTATGACAAACCTTGATTTATGGCTTCCCACTATACCCAATCTCAAGTCTTGATGTAGATGAGATCCCTTGAAGCTCCTTGAAATCCCTTTGAGAAATTGATGAGGATTTGATGGAATTTTAGTGAGGTGAATCTTGGTGAGGAGGAAAATAGATCTTGATGAGGTGATGGTGGATCTTGATGAGGAGGTTCTTGGTGCGGAGGAAAATGGTGTGGAGGGGTGGTTTTGGGTGTAGGGTGAGAGAGAGAGGATGATGGGATTCTGGTCTTGGTGGTGGTGTGCGGCGGAAGGGGAAGAAGAAGAATATGTCTCTGATGGGAAATGGGGTCGTGCTATATATGAAGAGAGAGAGAGGGGCTTTCTTTTTTGTGTGTGGTTGAAAGAAAGAAGCAAAAAAAAAAATAGCATAATCAATAATCAATTATGATTATGCTGCACGTGTGTGTAGGAAATAAAAAAACTGTGCTGACGTCATGATGACGTCAGCATGAGGCATTATACTTTTCTTCTTCTCCCTACTCTCTTCTCTTTTCTTCTTCTCCCTTCTCTCTTCTCAACGCATTTCCGCAAATACTATCGGAGACAATTGTATTCCACTCCCTTGATGGCGTTGATCATGCTGACCCACTTTGACTATTTCGTCCTTTTGTCGGAAATTTCATTTTGCTTAATTTTCCACCATTTTCTCTCGATTTCAGCAATTCCTCTTATTTCCTACACAACAAATAAAATTGGATTAACTACATTATAATTGGCTCAAGTATTAGCTTATTTTTAGTGTTTTGGATACAATTACATGTATAAAAATGCGTGTAATCACACCCCCACACTTGAACTTTGCTTGTCCTCAAGCAAACTAAATGAAATATAATCCGAAAATCTAATAACTCACAAACATAAAGGAAATGTAGTATTAGCCTTTCCAACCATAACCCTCAGAGAACTAATTATGTATATGACCATGAGGTTGACAAAGCACAACATAAGATTTTTGAATTTGTAAGGCAATTAAGATGCACATGTGAAAAATGCTCAAGTATATGCATGTGTTGACCATGTGTCAAATCAATCCACCATAATCAAATAGGCATATAGAAGACCCGACATAACCCACTAAACTCACATAGATTCACTAAATATTACCACTCAAGTGTTTAAGGGTTATATGTGTTTCACTAAAAACAATTTCACAACATGCGCCACCATATGCTTGCTCTTCGATCTCATCTCCGCTAGATAACCCACAACATTCAAGATTAAGAGGTCTTTTATTTGGTTGTAATGGGGCTAAGGGCGAGTGGCTATAAGAAATGAAGGATAAGGAAATACAGAGTCCATAGAAATCGATGAAGCAACTCTCTCTTGTAGAGATTTAAGACTTTTGCTTTCAAATGCTAAGTCACTCACTCTAATCCCAATGTACAACCCACTAACTAAACTACGTAATACTTTCCTTTTTTACTCTTTCTTTTTGAACTTTTTTTTTTTTTTACTATTGCATGTCACTGGGGATTGATGTAGAGATCCAGTTCCCCATGTTCATACCCAAAATGGTCTTGCGGAAGCCGCTATCAAACGACTACAGATGATAGCACGGACATTGGTTATGCGCACCAGTCTCCCTGTTTCTGCTTGGGGATATGCAATATTGCATGCAGCGACACTAATTCGTCTATGACCCACTGCAACCCAATCTTACTCTGCCTTGCAGCTAGTAACTGGGTACGAGCCTAATGTCTCGCACTTATGCATTTTTGTGTGTGCTATTTATGTGCCTATTACGCCGCCACAACGTACTAAGATGGGTCCCCAACGACGAATAGGGCATCTATGTTGGCTATGAATCTCCAACTATCGTCCGCTATCTTGAACCCTTGACATGCGATCTCTTTACCGCTACATTTGCGGATTATCACTTTGATGAGACAGTCTTCCCATCGTTAGAGGGAGATAAGAACACAGATGTTCAACGGGAACAACAGGAATTGTCGTGGTCTGTCCCCACTATGTCTCATCTCGATCCCCGTACTGCACATTCCGAACTTGAAGTGCGAAGAATAATTGAGCTCCAGAACGTAGCAGACACTCTGCCTGATGCGTTTTCTGATGTTGCTAAAGTGACGAGATCACACATACCTGCTGCAAACGTGCCTGCAAGGATTGATGTCCCGAATACTGGACATAACGCCACTCCTATGACACCAGGAGATGGCGCCATTACCCAGAATGGCAATGATGTGGCGTCTATGGCCGCAGGTCCCATGAGGAAGCGTGGTAGACCAATTGGTTCGAAGGATACTCGCCCTAGAAAGAGAGCGAACGAGGCACATACAAATCCTTTAATCATCGATACTCGCAATCCGTCCAATGAGAATGTTTCGGATTATGGTTATGTCCAAGAGATATCATTGGGGGACGCCTCAATGTCAGAACCTATTCCTGAGAATGTAGAGATCTCTGTAAATTACACTAGTGTACATAGGACGTGGGAAAGAAGCTCCATTATCGTTGATGTTGTATTCGCGTATTCAGTAGTGCGTGAGATTATTAAGACTGATGATATCGAACCACGCTCCGTTGATGAATGCCAACGTAGAGCCGATTGGCCAAAATGGAAAGATGCGATCCAGGCAGAACTTAATTCTTTAGCGAAAAGAAAGGTATTTGGAAGGGTTGTGCCAACACCGCCCAACACCAAATCAGTTGGTCATAAATGGGTATTCGTTAGAAAGCGTAATGAGAGAAACGAGATCGTAAGGTACAAAGCTCGCCTTGTGGGGCGAGGCTTCTCACAACGCCCTGGAATCAACTACGAGGAGACCTATTCTCCCATAATGGACATCATAATGTTCCGCTACCTTGTCAGTTTGGTAGTTTCCGAAAAACTGAACATGCAGCTTATGGATGTGGTTACTGCGTATCTATATAGGGATCTAGATACAGAAATATACATGAAGGTCCCAGATGGACTTCAGTTACCCAAATCAAGTGGCTCTAAACCACGGAGCGCGTTTGCGATTAGATTGAAACGCTCACTATATGGATTGAAACAATCCAGACAGATGTGGTATAATCGTCTAAGTGACTACTTGATTGGTAAGGGGTATGTCAACAATGAACTATGCCCATGTGTGTTCATAAAAAGGACAAGTTCCGGATTTGCAATAGTAGCGGTTTATGTCGATGACATGAACATAATTGGCACCCTTAAAGAGTTGAGGGAAACCGCTGAACACTTGAAATCCGAGTTTGAGATGAAAGATCTTGGGAAAACAAGGTTTTGCCTCGGTTTGAAACTTGAGCACCTTGAAGATGGTCTCTTGATTCATCAATCAGCTTATACCCAAAAGATGCTTAGGCGTTTTAATACTGACAAGATTAAGCCTTCAAGCACCCCAATGGTCGTCCGTAGTCTTGATCCAAAGAAGGATCCATTTCGTCCAAAAGATGACGATGAAGAAGTGCTAGAGGCAGAAGTGCCCTACTTAAGTGCAATAGGCGCATTATTGTACTTGGCACAATGCACGAGACCGGACATCTCATTCGCTGTGAACTTGTTAGCTATATATAGCTCTGCGCCAACACGACGCCATTGGATTGGAGTTAAAGATATCTTTCGATACCTAAGTGGTACGATTGATATGGGCTTGTTCTATTCCTACAGAGAGAAGATGGATTCGGACCCATCAAGTGCCAGGGACGCCATAAATGATGGACTACGTTCCCTCTCCCCGTCCCAAAACAATATAAGTGTTTTGGAGGGTTTTGCTGATGCTGGGTACCTCTCTGACCCACACAAAGGTTGCTCCTAAACTGGTTATGTATACACCATGGGAAAGACCGCTATATCTTGGAGGTCTACAAAGCAGACCTTAGTCGCTACCTCTTCGAATCATGCAAAGATTTTTGCTCTTCACGAAGCAATTCGTAAATGTATATGGCTTCGATCCATAGTTATGCATGTTCGAAGCAATTGTGGTTTGAAGTCTACCACAGATGAGCCAACAAGCATTTATGAGGATAATGCTGCTTGCATTGAACAAATGAAGCAAGGCTACATCAAAGGCGACAACACCAAGCATATATTGCCCAAATTCTTTTACAATCAGCAACAACAGAAGCTCCTCAAGATCAAGGTAAACCAGGTTCGATCTGAGGACAATGTGGCAGACTTGTTTACTAAGTCATTGCCCAAATCCACGTTCGAGAAACATGTGGCAAGAATTGGCTTGCGGAAATTATCTGTACTCCCATGATCGTAGTCATCAGGGGGAGGCGCAGACTTCAGGGGAGATGTCTACATGTAAATCTCGAAACGTGAAGGGTGTGTTGTGCTCTTTTTCCCCTTTGACCGAGGTTATTTTTGTCCCACTGGGTTTTTGTTACTCGACAATGTTTTTAGCGAGGCAATGAGAGAAGCACCACGTTTGGGCGACACAAGGGGGAGTGTTCAAGTAAATCCTTATTTGTGTGTCTGGCCCAAACCCTAGGTTACTTGACCTAGTGGTAATAGGGTTTAATTAGAAGGATCTAGATATTCCTATTCAAGGTATGATTACCTTTCCTTGTATGATTGGACTTTATGCATTGTAATCCTCTATATAAAGAGGCCCCTATTATCAATGAGAATACACAGCAATTTTCTCTCAATTCCCGTTTCTCTAAAACAGTAGATTAATTATACCCCAAATTTGTATACTTAGCCCATATATTATTAAACTTGGTCATATATTTTTTTTTCTTTTTTTTTTTAGTCAGATATATATTATTTCTTTTCTTGAAGTATTTGATTTAATTTTATTTTCTATTCTACTTTAAAAGATATAGTCGCATAAAAAGCTCATTTTTAAAACTAAATTAGGTCAACTTTTTTCTCTCGCTGTTTCTCCAAAATCAATCAGTCCCAAACGTCAGATGAAAAGCTTTGGTCATTCTATCGACTGCCGTTCTGCCTCTTGACCTCTTTACTCCGCAGGTACAAGCTCATCCTCTATTCCTCTTGGTTTTATGATCTTTTGCACCTCTTCATCTTTTAATTCATATGTTTTTTTTGTTTTTAGTTCACAATTGCGTAATCAAATCCATGAAATCCATCACACTATTGCTACTTTATTAATATACTATATTAGCTTTCTGACTTTGTTTGAAAGGCGTAGATGTGTTGGTATATTAGGTATATATACATATATAATTAACCCCAGCGGTATCTTCAATTCTTCAAAGGCTTTGAATCGGTTTCTTAGATTGTATTTTTCTTTTCCAATTAAGGTTTGGGATTATGGGTTTGCTTGTTTTTGCTGATCAATTGGCTCTTTGTTTTAAAATGCATTGTTAGAGTAGTGTTTGTGTGCTACTTGATTTTATATTAGATAGTTGCTTACTTGATTTTATTGTTGCATTTGTCAATTGGTGATGGTTAGGCATTTAAATATAATGTCTGATCATAATCGACCAACCAAGAAAGCAAAAACTCTTGATTCATGGCTCAAGAAAATAAGAGAAGATCAGAATAATAGTACACCCCTTGCATCTAATAAGCATCATCATGTCAGTTATGTCGAGGATTTTTGAGAAGCGAGCTGATCATTTATGAGTCTGATGTACCTCATCATGATGTACTAAAGAATGTGACTACTCTTTCTGAGTTATGCCGAGGATTTTTTGAAACAAAAAGATCACAGAGATATCAAATGATTGATCGGTTGATTCGTCTTATTTTGATTTTGCTGGTTTCTACAGCAACTACATAAAGGGCATTTTCAGCTATGAAACGTATGAAAACAATATTGAGTAACAAGATGGAGAATGACTTTTTGGCTGATAACTTGATTGTCCACATTGAAAAAGAGTTGGCTGAGAATTATGATACATACTCAATAATTAAATATTTTGCTTCTATTCAAGAGCGTAGGGTGCAATTTGAGTAGGTATGTTTTTTTGTCTTAGACTTTTGTTATCGAATTTCTATCAAATGTTATAATGTTGATTTCTTTTAATCTGTTAACTATTTGATTGTTTGATATGTGTTTAATCTAATATGTGGTTTGTAAAACTTAAAATAAATAAATAAATTAGTTAATTAGTAAACTTTTATTAAAATTTTTTTAGCCCACCCCATTCTAAAATCCTGGCTCCGCCATTAGTAACATGCAAGTAAGAAAGGGAATACGCAGCTTCCCAAAGATGGTGGGGTTGATGACCGTGCTTTCTCCGGTTGGGTGACATCAATGGTTGAGATTACTTAGTAAGTGTTGGTGAAATTACAATAAAATTATAATTTCTATATGAGAAACTCGTTGACAATAGGCTGAGGCGCGGGTATCTCACTCTCTTTAAGGAGATTCAAGCCCTTTGCGGAACAATGCCGGTGCACCAGAAATCCCTTGACTTGTCCCCTCCAAGATACAACAGCCCAACAACAAGTTGTGTGGCTCACACCAATCTGCACAAATTGGAGGAACCCAAAGCTCCACCAAAAGAACACCTTTCTTTGGACAAAAAACACACAAGACACTTTGGGGGATTTTGGAAAGAAAATTGATGGGCGAATAGTAGTGTTTCGTAACAATATTACGTAAAAGCAATGATCTGTTTGAGCATGCAACAAATGGTGTTATTTATAGGCTCTTAGGACACTCCCTACCATTAATAGGGCAGTAACCAAAAGCCATAGGTTACAAGAATTAAAACTCAAAATAAATCAAAATAAAACACCATGAGTTACAAAATAAAATTCAAAATAAATTCTGAATTTAAACACACAAATAAATTCAGATTTTAAACAAAAAATAAATTCACCCAAATTTAATTTCAATAATAAAATATTAAAATGTAACAACATTCCCCCACTCATTTTAATATTTGAAAAACAAATATAAACCAAAGTTACCGGCCAAAGACGAACCATTATGCGTCATGAAGGTGTGCTCTGCATTGAACCTTCACTTAGTGAAACAGTAATTCCTACTCCAGAGTTGATAGTGGTCTCAGACTTGAACTACAACTGCTTAAGGGAAAATAAGAACTACTGCTCAAGGGAAAATAAGAACTACTGCTCACACATAATAATTCAGGTATTAATATGAGCTTTATTAGCCAGCACGTTACGGCCTTGTGCTTATCCCAGTTTTCATGAGTGCATTTCAAGAATAAGCTAAATTCTCATAGAGAGCGGCCCCACTCTCACACTCATATAGGTAAAATCCGTCAAGGATGCTCTTGTAACTATGACATCCCACTCACATGAGCTACAGATTTTATTAAGAGTTTTAAGTGAACTCAACCTTCATATACATTACAAGATTAATGCACTTACATCATAGGGATGAGTAAGAAAATATAGTGCATTTTTCTTACGGCCACCTTATGATTCGTTTTTCCCATTGAACCCAATTTTTAGGATCTCTAATCACCAGGTTGGGTGTCCTCATATATGGTTCATGACGATATGGGCTTCAATCCCATCCCCCTCGATGTATTCCAGACCTTTTCTCTTGCCAAGCCCTTAGTTGAAGGATCTGCAAGATTATCACATGATTTAACATAATTCACATTAATAATTCCATCACTCAAATATGATCTCACA
Organism: Rosa x damascena; assembly: GCA_001662545.1. Classification (NCBI taxonomy): domain Eukaryota; kingdom Viridiplantae; phylum Streptophyta; class Magnoliopsida; order Rosales; family Rosaceae; genus Rosa; species Rosa x damascena. Next base: position 56,276 of record LYNE01001680.1, read on the forward strand.
GTACTGTGCTTTCTTCTTATAGGTCTGGATTTACCGTTACAATAACGGTTATTTACTCTACCAATAGCTATGCAGTGCTATCACAATGAATCAATATAGGTGGTATAAGTTTTTCCCACAAGGGAATTTCATGCAATAAACCTCTCAACCAATTTGCTTCTTCACTTGCTGAAGCTAGAGCAATAAGTTCAGCTTCCATGGTTGAATTAGAGATTATTGTTTGCTTCTTTGATTTCCAACAAATAGCACATCCACCTAATGTAAAAATATAACCAGTGGTAGAAAGAGAATCACCTGACAGAGTATTCCAATCGGCATCACAAAAGCCTTCAAGTACAGCAGGATATTTTTTATTAAATAATCCATAATTTTTAGTACCAAGCAAATATTTCATAACACGCTCAATTGCATGCCAATGTTCTTTACCTGGTTTACTTGTGAACCTGCTACGTACTCCACCTGCATATGCAATGTCAGGTCTAGTGCAGTCAGTTGCATAGCGCAAACTGCCAATTATACTAGCATATTCCTTTTGATTAATCACATCATTTTCACTTTCAACAGGAAATAAGTGAACACTAGAATCAAAAGGAGTAGACACATGCTTGTGGCCAACATAATCATATTTCTTTAAAATTTTCTCAATATAATGTGACTGATCAAGAAAAATACCATCACATGTTTTTGTTATTTTCATGCCCAAAATAACATTAGCCTCACCAAGATCTTTCATATCAAAATTGCTCTTAAGCATAACTTTTGTCTCATCAATTACATGCAAATTTGAGCCAAAAATTAAGAGATCATCCACATAGAGGCTTATAATAACATGTGAATTTTTCCAAGATTTATAATATATGCACTTGTCACATTCATTTGATTGATTTATAACCATTTTTAATCATGCAGGAGTCAAATTTTTCATGCCACTGTTTAAAAGCCTGCTTTAAACCATAAAGGGATTTAGATAACTTACATACCTTGTGCTCTTGACCAGGTTCTATAAAACCTTCTGGTTGGTCCATATAGATCTCTTCATCTAAATCACCATTTAGAGAAGCTGTTTTCACATCCATTTGATGAATAATCAAATCATGAATTGAAGCAATAGCAATCAATAATCTAATGGATGTAATCCTTGTAACCGGAGAAAAAGTATCAAAAAAGTCTAGATCAGGTTTTTGCTTAAAGCCTTTAGCAACAAGTCTAGCTTTATATTTGTCTACACTTCCATCCGGTTTTAGCTTTTTTCTAAGGACCCATTTACACCCAATGGTTTTAAAACCTGTTGGTAAATCTACTAATTTCCAAGTATTATTAGAAATTAGAGACTCCATTTCATCATTCACAGCCTCTTTCCAGAAAATTGCATCTGGTGATGATAAAGCTTCATGTAAATAAATAGGATTTTCCTCAACAATATAAACATAATAGTCAGGGCCAAAATCTTTTTCAACTCTAGCTCTCTTACTTCTTCTAGCTAAGTTCATTTTCATTAGTTTCTTGTATATGTAAATTAGAAGAAGAAGAACTAGGTTGTGTAAAAATATTTTCTCTAGATTCTTGACCCCCACTATTTTTCGATTTAAAAGGAAATTTTTCTTCATTAAAAAATTGCATCACCAGATTCAATCACAACATGATTTTCAACATCAAGAAATCTATAGGCTATACTATTTAAAGCATATCCAACGAAAACACAAGTAGTAGCTCTAGCACCCAATTTTGGTCTTTTAGGGTCAGTTAACCTCACAAAGGCTAGACAACCCCAAACTCTAAGATAACCCAAATTTGGTTTATGCCCCTTTCACATCTCAAAAGGTGTAATTTTTGTATTTTTATGTGGCACTATTCAACACATAACAAACAGTTAAAACTGCTTCACCTCAAAGATTAGAGGGAGCACCTGAATCAATCAACATGGCATTTGTTAACTCAATCAAAGTTCTATTTTTTCTTTCTGCCACACCATTAGATGCAGATGAATAAGGTGGAGTAACTTCATGAATCACTCTTAAAGATTGAAAAAAAGAATTGAATTCAGAAGAATCATATTCTCTCCCTCTATCACTTCGGAGCCTTTTAATTTTTCTACCAAATTGATTTTCAACCTCAATGAGAAACTCTTTAAAATTTGGCAAAAGCATCACTTTTATTTTTCAACAAATAGACATAAGCATATTTAGAACAATCATCAATAAAAGTGATAAAATACATGTTACCTCCACGAGTTAAAATTCCCTCAAATTCACACAAGTCTATATGAATTAATTCCAATAGCTCGGTATTCCTTTCAACATTTTTGTGAGGCCTTCTAGTAATTTTTGCTTTACTACAAGTCTCACATTTTTCAAAATCTTTTTGCACTGAAGGAATTAAACCCAAGCTACTCATGATTCCCACATATCTACTATTTATATGACATAAACGTGCATGCCAAAAATTCAAAGAAGAGAGCATATAAACTGAAGTAGATGCTTTATTATTATTCTCAACATTCAATTTGAACATGCCATCACAAGCATAACCTTTGCCCACAAATACACCTTTTTTGGTGATCACATATTGGTTAGATTCCATAGTTTGTTTAAAACCAACCTTATTAAGAAGGTAACTAGACATCAAATTTTTCCTCATGGAGGGTGTATGCAACACATCTTTCAAAGTTAGCACCCTACCAGAAGTAAATTTGAGTTCCACCTCACCAAGTCCAAGCACATGAGTAGTATGTGAATCTCCAAGCATAACTGTTTTGGGCTCCTTAAAAGGAGTGCCAATCTTTATCATAGCAGATGTGCCTATTAGCACCACAATATGCCCACCATCCTTCAACACTTTGAACCATATTTACATCAGTTATCATTGCCACATAGGGTTCTTCAGTGACGTGAGCTTGAGGAATAGCGTCACGTTTTCGATAATTGCAATTTCGAGCAATATGCCCACTTTTGCTACAAACATAACAACAAGTATATTGTTGCTTATTTTCTGGAGGAGGATATTGGTTCTTATTCACATAGCTTGATTTGCCTTTATTCTGTTGGTGAGGTTTACCAAATTTTTTTATATTTTTCTTCTTTGGCTGCATATGAGAATTTTTATGAAAATGACCATTGGGCATATTATTATTGGAAGATACTAAATTTACCTTGGAGGTGTCATTGTTTGTATCTTGCATAAGAACATCTTGACCTCTTGCTTCCTCCTCAACACACATGCGAGTCATCAAGGTCTCCAAGGAAATCTCCTTGTGTTTGTGAAGCATGGATTTTTGGAACTCTCTCCTTGTTAATCTACAAAACTTCTCAATATTTCTTTGAATAACAGTGAGTAATTCATTATAATCATAAACATCATATGAGAAATAAATCAAGAGATAAAAAAGAATAGTTATACTCATCTTTCTCAAGTTGAGATTTCCCATATTGTCTAACGACTTCTCTTGAGTACGCTCCATCTTCGTGGAATCTCCTTAAAATTGTTGGAGAAATTACAATAAAATTATAATTTCTATATGAGAAACTCGTTGACACACTACTAGAAAAACACCATTTAAGGACACTGAAACTGTGTCCTTAAATACATACAAGGACTCTTTAAAAAAGAGTCCTCTATCCAGCAGTCATTATAAGTCTCAAACAAGGACACTGAAAACGTGTCCTCTTTTCCATACGAGGACACAGTTTGTGTGTCCTTAAAGCTCTGGATGCAGTGTCCTTAAATCCATACAAGGACACCTAAATTGCATCCTTATATCTTCTAATATGTGTCCTCTATTCTATACTAGGACGCACAAACTGTGTCCTAAAAGCTCTGAAAATGGAGTCCTTAAAACCATTAGAGGACACAAAAAATACACTCATGTGTCCTTAAAACTAAAACAGGACACTTAAAAGAGTCATAGAGGACGTTCAAAACGTGTCCTTAAAACTTGTAAAAAACCCAAAAAAAAAAAAATTTAATTAATAATAAAAGGAAGCTTTCTCCAATTGTACACCCCTCAAAATACACCACCAAATGCAAAATTAACTGAATCAAAATACACCATATGCAAACAAATTTATAAAGTATAACAAATTATGATTATTTGTACATACATCCGAGCCATGAAGAGCAACTGCCTATTTCAAGTACACTTCTGAAAAGGGAAATATGGGGAATGACGTAGATATAAGACCCACTTTTGTTTGCAGGAAAGGGGGAAGAGAAAAAAAAATTGACTGAAACTGAGAAGGATAACATTGTAAAGCAAGGGCCATAGTCAGCTACTCTGACTGGTGCTTCTGCACTGAACCAATGTTAAAAGCTACTTGATGAATCGAAAGAATCTATGAAGAATTCTATCATTCACATTATCTAGAAAAACAGACAAGGAGAAGGAGTAAGTAACATTTGCAGTAGCATTTAGACACATTCTATACAGAAAAATGAATCATGACAATGAAAACAAATAAAAATTAATCTACAAACCTTTATTATTAATCGACTTAAAACCATACAGTTAGTGTTCTAATGTTTTCTTTGCAAGTTCAACACATCAGTTCCAACATGCTCTGTGCATCCAGAGCCACAAGAATAGCATTACCCCCCCCAAAAAAAAAAAACACTTCATTACCCATCCCCAAAATTGCTAGATCGATGCATACAATATTGTGAAGCTTCCTCTATCTTCCTGTTTAATTTAGCCTAAGAGAGATTTAGTCATCTCAAAGATCAAATTCATATGAAGAGCTTGACACTTCAGTAGCAATATACCTCTTTATCGTTCATGAATATTATAGCAGAATCGGGAATCTTCTTTGACATTTTCTCACGCCCTTCCTTCAAACCAGGTAATATATCTGCAAATCATTAATAAAAAGAAAATGTAAGATAGAACATTTAGCATTAGAATTAAGTAATCTGTATAGCAGATTAGGATGTTGCATACGGTGTGGCGAAAATAGGCATGTTCAATGGATCCTACAGTTTTTTATAATTACATAGTCAATTTGCCTGGTAAGGTTACTCCATTGCAACCATGTATGAAATGAGAAACAATCTCTCCTCAAGTGAGCTAGTATCTGACCCTCCCTAGATTCTGCAATGGCAGGAACCTCATGGAGTGGGCATTGTTTTTATATAGCCGAACTTATAAGTCTAATTATGATTATTTTCTTTATAATATAGAATCAATCTGCTAATTTTTGTAACCCATTGAAGTCTCAACATATAAGATCAACTCAATAGCAAGAGGTTCTCATATACTGACCAATTTTGGAGGAAGTGTTGATATGTTGTTGTCAGATAGGCCTAGCTCAGTGAGTGAAGTAAAATTTTTGAACTCCTACATGCCATTATTAAAAAGACAATAAAATGTGAATAGCAATTGAGTTAGCACAAGAATAAATGAGAAGTACATGATTTAAGAACGTTGAATATAACCTACAATGAGCACTGTGAACTGTAAATATACAACAGAAAGCAGATCATTATTATATTCTTACCTACACATTCCTATCCTATCATGAGGAAGCCAGCCTCAATCTAGGAGCACTTCTTTAGACCAAAACAAAAAAATCTAAGAGCATGAGTTTGCACACAATAGATAGCTTCTATTCCTTGGCATAAAAAGATGACTCCTATTCAATTTCTTAAAATCACGCGTCTCCTAACAAGTCTTTTAAGTTTAAAGCTACGAAGGTAATGCATATATGTTTCTTAATCAAGCAATTAATATAGTACCACTAGAACCGACTGCAAGGAATTTTGGCTGAAGTCTAGGATCCGCAGTTGCTGCAAACTCAAGATATCTTATGGGACTTCGTGTAGCTTCATTCGTCTATCAAGTGAAATAGATATAGCTTAGCCTAATAATGAAACAGTGGAAAATAGATATATGCAAAAAACATAGACATTATTGGAAACCAATATTTACAAGCAGATGCTGATACACATGCACACCTACTCTCTATGTGAGTGTGTGTCACAAGTTCACTAACCTCAGATAAAGCTCTTGCAGATACTGTAAGCTAGAAAATATAGGGTGCTCTAGTGACGAAGCAGCATTACCACTTAGATCCAGAATCTGAAGCATAGGGGTTGCTTGGAATCCATCATCTGATGGTATCTACAAGTCAATAAGTAGATTTCTTAGCTACATATAAATTGTTTCCCTCTTCCTTTACAAGTTAAGCTTTTGGAACACAAGAGCAGTCATATTGGAAACTTGATAACAATATTTTTCATGGACCACATTCCTTGTTTGTTTCTCATTAAACCTCTGATCTCTTATCAGGGTTAATATATTAACAAGACAAGAAAAGATGAATGTACCAGTTGCATGTATTCACCTGTCTTAGTGGATTATTGTCCAGCTTCAAACACAAAAGATTACGAAGCGAGCTTAAAATTGCACCTGGCCACTCTTTAATCTTGTTTCTGGATAAGATTAGTGTCTGCACATTGACATTAACATATATTAATGACTTGGCATACCCAATCAACATGCAAATCCCTATAACCTCTTCCCCCACACCCCAGCCGATCTTTCCTCCCACTAATCAAAGATTCAAGAACCAATAAGATATCGCCTCTTATGATTGAACATTTCATTTAAAAGATAAACAAATTAAGTACTTCAAATGGAGAACAAAATATCAATCAATGGAGCTCTTAATTCAGAAGCATTTTGGTATAATTAATTGTTTAATACTGACTACGAGTTTTGATAATTTGAAGCACCCTGCATAACCATACTTTATAGCACTAACCAACTGAGCCCCATATTGCATAATTGATCAAATACAAAAATAAAAAATATATAAAAAAAGGGGGAAAACTAACAATATGACCTTACTGCAGAAAATATCTAATGTCCAAGAAGTAAATCCGTCAGTTGACATAATCCCAAAACTAGAGTATAAGATACTAGCTATGCTGAAACCAACAATCTGAATAATATATAGTTTACTTTCACAAGTATAACAATGAACACAGAAACACTATCATAACAAACAATGTTGTCGTATGCCCAGGCATCATCTGTACCAGTAGAATTTGAAGCTACTGCTGTAGAGACCAACACTACATCTATGGAGCTTCGCTACAGAGACCAAGGTTTGTTCCAGGTACCATCGTGTAAACAATTTACAGATTGAAGGCCAAAAGACCCGAAGCTCATTTGATAAAGAGAAGCGAAAAAAAAACCAAAACAATCAATGAATTACATTTTCAATACCTGACAAAGAACTAAATGAAGCAATCTGATTTCAGATTTATCAGTCCTAACAGCAAGGTGACCTTACCGGACATCAATATACTTGAAATATTTTTATGCAAGCAAGTCTACCAAGACATACGGCGACGTTGTAGAGTACACCTAGTGATAACAACAGAATTATCATAAAGATCTTTTCAAATAGCAATAGAGGAAAATCAAAGCCTGATCAAGTCTATAGAGAAAACCAGTGTTTTCAAAGGCGTTGCCGAGGCGCGCCCGGGGCGCGCTCCGGTGTGGGGCGACCGGAAATTGCCTCGCCTGAGCAAAATGAGGCGTGCTGCTGGAAAAGCGTCGCCTAGGCGACGGAGCGA
>LYNE01001682.1:51192-66699 GCA_001662545.1 Rosa x damascena
AAAAAAAAAAAAAAAAAAAAAAAAAAAAAAAATATCTATCAAGTCGGTCCTGAATGTTGATGGTCAGCTCAATTGTTTACCTCATTCTTTCAGGAAGCTCACTGCTATGGAATTCCTAACCACCATCTCAACAAGCAAAGAACCTGGAAAGCCCATCCCACCAATTACATGCAATATCGAGTCGACTCTTGGTAATGTGATTGAGATTCTTGCTTCCAAGTCCGTTCATAGGATCTACGCGGTAAGTGCGGAAGAAGGAGAAGTTCTTGGTGTGATTACACTCAGAGACGTCATTTCTTGCTTCATATATGAACCCCCCAATCACTTTGATGCCTACTTGGGGTTTGCAGTGAAGGAGATACTGAAGCAGGAATAAGATTTCAGTTTGTTAAAAACTTACATATGCATAGAGATGATAACAAAATTTTGGTTCGGGACTTAAAACGATTTGGCTTGGTAAACTAAAGCCATTGAATTGCATCATGATTTGTAACCTTCATTTCAAACAACTGCTTTCTCCAGTGTTCAAAACATGGGCTAGCAGCCTAGTCCTACTCGTTTTCAGAGGGCATTCTATATTCTGTTGGGATGTATTGAGCATGAATAGGGAGGCAATGGGTTTTCTTGGGTTGGATTTGTCTTGGGGTGAGGATATTTCGATCATCTACTTACTTTTGTCGTATTTATAAGTAATAGTTAAAAATATTTACTCATACACTCGAATTTCTGAAATTAAATCTCTCGATATTTAGCTGGCCAAGAACAATAATAAATAAGAAACGACGATAATCTGTGCAATTCAAATTTGATTATCAAACTGTAGTCATACTCTGGTTAATCTGTTAATCCAGCTTATTCCTTGATATTCATACTGATTAGTACTTTAATCAAATAGGTAATCACTATTAGAGTAATAGTACTAAGTAATCCACATGCGTAAATTCTGTATGATTATACAGGTTATACAAATATATAAGTCATAAAAGATCAAAGTTAATATATAGAATCATGTAATTTCAAATTTGTACCCAAAAGAGATGGAAAAACGTACCTGCACGGCTGCATTGCAGGCATGGAAAAGCCAAGCGACTTTATTTATTTATTTATTTATTTTTTTGAGAAAGAAGCCAACTGACTCTTTTTAAAGAAGAAAAAGAAAAATATCGTCAAAAAAAAAGAAAAAGAAAAAGACGTGACTCATCCACAAGTGGTGAGTTACAAGTCTAACACGTATCCAATGCTTACACATGGCAAAGCTAGACTTGATACATGCAGAGGCGGATAACTGTTTCTCGGAAGAGAATGGTCAGAATTTCCAAAGAACAGAACCCAAAACCAATCTCTGAATCAACTGCAAGCACACACTTGAAGGTGTTTTTCTTGATCTTCTATTTTGAGTTTATTCTGGTAGCAGTTCTTGTTCTTCGTTACTATAATCACATGCTTTTAAGTTTATTATTGGGATTTTTAATGTTAATGAACGTTAGGCAGAACAAACAATGAAGATCGAAATTTCGAACATGAAATACCATCTGATTTGAAGGCTGAAATTTTATTTTTTAGTCCATCTGTTTTTGAGAACCAATAATGGGATCTGGATTTCATCCCAGAAAGATGAGCCATAAGCCATACCAAACAAATCGATTCGTGATCTCCATATTCTTGTATTTAAATTTACTACATTGATTCTATGATTTCTTAGGAAAACAATGAGTATGCAACTTACATATTCTAATTTCAGAGTTTAAAGCACATATGGCACAACCACAAGAAGCTAAGGGAAGTTCTAATATTTCAAGCTATGATTCCTACTTCAAGACAGTACAGGCAAGGAAGAAATTACCACATTCGCTACAAGAGGTTTTAACAACTGCATTTGCAAAAATCCCAGTTTCCTCTTTTCCAGGAGTTCCTGGAGGCAAAGGTAATAGAATTTGTTCAGTCAACATTTTCATCACAAGCTAATTGCATGCTATGGACTAGAACTAATGGTTAGCTAAAAACAGTTACCTCTAACATCATTATTTGCAGTAGTTGAGATTCCAGCAGATACATCTATCGGCGATGCAGTCAAGATTCTGTCTGAATGCAACATTTTGTCAGCTCCTGTGAGAAACCCAGCTGCAGAAACCAGCTCAGAATGGAGAGATAGTTACCTAGGAATCATAGATTACTCTGCCATTATTCTTTGGGTGTTGGAGAGTGCAGAACTAGCTGCAGTTGCTCTCTCAGCTACTTCAGCAACAGCTGCTGGAGTTGGTGCAGGAGCTGTTGGCGCAATTGGAGCAGTTGCATTGGGTGTGACCGGTCCTGCTGCAGTTGCAGGGTTAACCGCTGCTGCAGTTGGAGCTGCAGTGGCTGGTGGAGTGGCTGCGGACAAAGGGATGCGCAAAGATGCTCCCACAGCTGCTGATGAATTGGGCCAAGACTTTTACAAAACTATACTGCAAGATGAACCTTTCAAGTCAACCACAGTAAGCTTGTATCTAGAGTATTGTTTGTCATCTGTCATTGTTGAATCACTCGGTTCCACTTCTTCCGAAAATTTTCAAGCATATTATAGCATCTATATTGTAGAACCCAGAACCAGATACATGAAAGCGTTGCTCTTGTACTGCATTTAGCTGTCTGAATGATATTACTTGTATGTTTCAGGTAAGGTCAATACTTAAATCCTTCCGCTGGGCACCTTTCCTTCCAGTAGCAACCGATAGTTCTATGTTGAGCGTCTTGCTACTACTCTCAAAATATAGGCTCAGGAATGTACCTGTGATAGAACCTGGCCAAGCTACTATCAAGAACTACATTACTCAATCAGCAATTGTTCATGGTCTTGAGCGATGCAAAGGAAGGGATTGGTTTGACTGCATTGCCGCAAAGCCTATATCTGATCTGGGACTTCCTTTTATGTCCTCTGATGAGGTAAGCGTTCCTGATTACCAAGGCATTGGTTGATAGTGAATTTAACGTCTCAATTTCAATGTTCCTTTGCTTTCTTGGCCAGGTTATTAGTGTCCTGAGCGATGACTTGATCCTGGAAGCTTTCAAGAAGATGAGAGATAATCAAATTGGCGGTCTTCCAGTTGTAGAAGGGACAAAGAAGCAGATAGTCGGTAATGTCAGCATAAGAGATATCAGACACTTGCTGCTCAAACCCGAGCTCTTCTCCAATTTCAGGTATTTGAACGCAAACTTGGAAGCATTTCTGCCCAACCTCTTTCCAAATTTACATTGAAATGTTGGTCATCACTCTTGACTGTGGAATGCTTTAATTCTCTCAAATTCAGGTATCAAACATTAACTGTTGTATACTCTACTGTTTCATTTGACATTTGAGCTCAACTACTGGAACTAACATGCAATGCACTGATTTCTTTAAAGACACTTTGCTTTATCACATAATAAAGGCAATCACCTTCTCGTTTCTTCTTGTAGACATCTTCCAAGTCAGACAATGATCAGCTTAAATTTGTTTTGCCTTTTTCTTTCAGGAAGCTCACTGTCAGGGACTTCATGAGCACCATCTCGACAAGCCAGAATATTGGAAAAGCCGTCCCAGCAATTACATGCAATGTCGAGTCCACTCTTGGCAATGTGATTGAAACTCTTGCTTCCAAGTCCGTTCATAGAATCTACGTGGCAGGGCAGGAAGGTGAAGTTGTTGGTGTCATTACTCTCAGAGATGTGATTTCTTGCTTCATTTATGAACCCCCCAACCACTTTGATGACTGCATGGGGTCTGCGTTGAAGGAGATGCTGAATGAGTGAAACTTACGTTTGTGGAAACCTTACATAGATATGCAGAGACAGGAAGAAAACAGTTGACAATCAAGTTGCAGTTATCTATCAGTATATCTATTTTTCATGCAATTGTAATAAGCTAAAGCCAGGGAGCTTTCTTGACTTTTGATCATCCATCATTCCCCTAATGATTTCTGCATCCTTCCACCTCCCAAGCCCAGCATATATCTTGGACAGTATCAGGAAAGGTGTAGGGTTCTCTGGCTCTAATTCTGAAAGTTTTATGGCCATTTCTTTCCCCAGTTCTAGATTTAAATGGGACTCGCAAGCACCTAGCAAAGAAGCAAAAACTGATCCAGAAGGCTCTGATAACTCGTGTGTTAATTCCCGGGCTTCATCCAACCTGCCTGATCTACCTAAAAGGTCAATCAAACAACCATAATGTTTCGGATCTGGTTTCATTCCAAAATCTCTATCCATCATCCTAAAAATTTGCCATCCCTTGTCAATTAAACCACTGTGACTACACATAGATAGAAGACTTATAAAAGTTGCTGCATTTGGTTGAACTTTTTCTTCGAGCATCTGATCAAATATTCGAAATGCAGATTCATTCTCTCCTTCTCTTCCATACCCAGATATTGTTGCATTCCAAAATGCTGGATCGTCAGGTTTTACATGAAAGGAATCAAAAACTCTTCTTGCCCAAGAAGACTGCCCACATTTCATGTACGTGTCAATGAGAGCGGTTGAAAAGAACAGATCACTGCTAATATCAGTCCTAATTGCATGCCCATGAACCTCTTGTCCACATTGCAGAGCAGATGAATCTGCACAGGCTTGCAAGAGACTAGTGACAGATTTCAAACTCGGAGCTACACCAGTCGATTGCATTCTCTTAAAATACTTGAAAGCTTCGTTTCCCATCCCTAGTTGTGAAAACCCGCTGATCATTGAATTCCAAGTCACTGAATCAGGCTTAAACCCTTCAGATTCTAGCTGTTCGAAAAGCTCAACAGCAATCTCCCACTGCGCATTCAACATCACTCCTGCAATCATGGCATTCCATATAAACAAGGTCCTTGTTTCATCTAGATCTTCGAATATTTGGTACCCGAGCTGCCAACACCCACACTTGGAATACATGTCGACAAGCGCTGTTCTAGTCATAGCATCAATCCCACTCGCAATTTTCACGATCAAACCATGAACCTGCCTGCCAAATCGGAGATACAAAACACTAGCACAAGCAGAGAGAACCGAAACCAATGTCACTGAATTCGGATTTTCACCTCTACATGCTCTCATTTTCTTAAACACATCCAACACCACCCTTGGAACCCCATTCTGCAAAAGCCCTGTTATAAAAGCATTATAGCTCACCACATTCTTGACAGGCATATCTTCAAACAACTTTGCAGCAGAAACCAACTCTCCACAGCTCGAATACATACTCACAGCTGATGTAGCAACATAAACATCACTCTCAACCCCGAGCTTCACCGCAGCGCAATGCATTCCCATCCCCTCCTTCGCATTGTCACACGCCGAAAGCACACTGGCTATAGTAACCGAATTCAACCCGAACCCTCCAAAACCAACGCTCTTGAACACCTTTAAAGCCTCTCTGCGATGTCCATTATGCAACAGCCCGGAAATCACAGCGTTTACCGAAGCCAAGTTTCGGTCAGGCATTTCGTCGAACACCTTGAGCGCATCGTCCATGAGATTGAGCTTCATGTAAGCGTCGGTGAGAGCGGTGGCTGAGTAGACGTCGGAGAAGAAGCCGGTTTTGAGGAGATGGGTGTGGACCATTTGGGCTTGAGGGGCTGATCGGAGCTTGGCACAGGCTTTGAGAAGCGGAGGGAATGTGAATTTGTGAGGGGGGAAAGAAGCGGAGTGGTGTTGAGTATATAAGCATAGGGCTTCTCTGTATAAGCCATCAGCGACTAGTCTGCCTATTTCGCGCTTCATGGGTTTCGAAAATGGCCAACCATCTACACATTTTGACTTGTATAATAGTCGGGTCCCTCAAATTTTTTTTTTTTTTTTTTTTTGGACAAACAAAATTTAGCTTATAAGTGGGCCGTTTAAATGTGGGCCAATTTGAATTTCTATTAACTATTGAATATTGATAAGATATCGAAAATTGAAATATCGATAAAATATAAATAAATTTGTAAGATAATATTGAGGAAGGTGTTGCATCGGTACTTATAAAATAGACATACGAAGATATTTATCAGTGTTTTGGACTTGGGACAATGATACCTACATTGAACGTATGATGAACCGACAACAATCTTTTTTTGCATACTTTTATGTTGGTAGAATAATAGGGGAATATTTTCTTTACAGAAAGCCATGCACCATGTTCTTGTTGTATTATGCGAAAGGGAAAAATGCTCATTGTTGTTACTTCAAATTGACCAAAGAGCCCTTGGCTCTGTAAGGAATCAAATATCAAACAGACAAAATGAAATGATTCCCTGTAGTTTCCTTCACGGGTATTTCTATAGTTCTATTACATTCTCTCTCACTTTTTTTTTCCCCTGATGAAATGAACTTTTGGATTATGCAAATCAATTGAAGCTTTAGGCTTAAGTTATTGGTCTCTCTCCCTCTCTCAATAAGCTCAAAGAGTCGATTGAGGTAAAAACAAATCGAACATAAGTCACACTCAAATTATATCGATGCAATAGAGACTTCCCTGATAAGGTTTAGACATTTTGACTACACCCTATTTAAAAGCCAATTGACATGCTCCCTAGGACTTTCATTTACCTAGCATCATAGACATCCTCACATGCTGAATCACCAAAAGACAAACTACTATAAAGATTCCCTCATGATCTCTAGCCTTCACGATACCAAATTGAAAATGTATAGAATAAAACAAAATGCACAAATTGACCTTAAATTCCTTGTAGAGAACTTATAGTCCGTGCAATACATGTTCTAGACTTTTGTAATATGAACTTAACTATCCGTAATTTTAGTTTTGTACGCATATTTGTTGTCATATAAACTCATACTTATTGTGATTTTATTAAATAGTTGTTATGTTTTACAAGATTGAGATACAATATATATATATATATATATCTTAATATTACGCATAACAAAACCAATAACATATGTCATCTATTATATAGAAATAGATTTCACTAAAATAGAATAAAACCTTTCGTTTTAAATATTCTAACACCGTCTTTAATCACACTTAGACCCACCAAAAACATAATTTATAGAATATTTTAATCTTTATACAATGATGTGTCACAGAGAAGGGGACCCATCTCAATTTTCAACCGGTAAAAAAACATGGATCTCACTAAAAGTAAATACAACCCAAAAAAAATTTAGCACGAGAAAAAATAAAGAATGTTTAGTATAGAAACTATGGTATAAACAATCACCAAATGATCTTAAACATAAGATCTTTTAGAATCGTTTTATTTATACCGCTGTTAATTTATATGATTATAAAGTTATAATAATAGACGATGTCACAAATTCGAATTACCCTTGTAAAAATAGGATTTGTCATGGTGGTTGCATCATGGACTGGTGATTGGCAGAGTCGGCAATAGCAGAGAAAGTATTAGAGAGAGAGAGAGAAAGAGCGCTGACCCGATAGAAAGACTACTAATAGCAAATTCCCTATATATGAACACGATTCCAACTCAGAAACACTTTTTAA
The DNA here is from genome assembly GCA_001662545.1 of Rosa x damascena. Lineage (NCBI taxonomy): Eukaryota > Viridiplantae > Streptophyta > Magnoliopsida > Rosales > Rosaceae > Rosa > Rosa x damascena. Next base: position 58,637 of record LYNE01001682.1, read on the forward strand.
CCTAAAAATAATTCATCTCCCTCGCTCTCTATCTCTCTCTCTTCCTTGATCGCCGGTCACCGTGGAAATCATTCTCCGGCGCCTTCAAATCCCCCGTCCTCTTCGTTTCGCGGGAAATATCTCAGCTGCGGAACCTCACCGTTCCCGCCGTTCTGAACATTCCGATAACCGAATCTTCTTCTCGCCGTCAGCTAACAGGTGACTCTATGATTCTCAGCTTTCTGTGTAATTTCGCTCTTGATTGTATTCGTGTTCTGATTTTCGGTCTGTATGGGATGTGATTGTGAAGAAGATCTAGTCTGTTGATTGCGATACAAGAAAAACTAAACCCTAAGGTTTTCTTTTTGATTACAAATTACAGTAGCTGTAGGAGGTAGCTGGTTGGGTTATGGATCTTGGTTTTTGATTGTGTATGCTTTGTAACTTTTTTGTAGTTCGAATTTGTGGTAGCGACTGGTTGACTATAAATTTTGGATCCAAGTTAGTCTGAGCTTTATCTTTTCGGTGATATTTGTGTTAAATATGATAGTTTGAGCTGTGATGTCTCATGTCTGTTCAATTCCTTGATCTCGAGCATGGGTTTAGATTTAGAGGTTTAAGTTTCTATGTTGGTTCATTATAGGTTTAAGTTTAAATTAGGTTCTTTTCGACTTCAATTATGTTGCTTGAAGCCTTAAACATGTTGCGTTCTCTTAGTTGCATAACTTATGCACCTCATTTTGTTGCTAGAAGTCATCAATCGTCTCTCTTTAGGTGCATGCGTGTTTTGATTTGTGCCCAACTGTACTGAACTGTATTTGACTGTCTCTGAGTTTTAATTTTTTACCCGGCCACATATGTAGGCGGTGAGGATGTCGACTCCTGCAAGGAAGAGACTGATGAGGGATTTCAAGAGGTTGCAGCAGGACCCTCCTGCTGGAATAAGCGGTGCTCCTCAAGACAATAATATAATGCTTTGGAATGCTGTTATATTTGGGTATGTCTTGGATGAAGATAGTATTTTGTTTGCCTATTTCAGATATCTTCATTTTGATGGTTTTGCTTGAAATTCAGTACAGCTTTTCTAGTTATTTACTTACACGATTGATTGGTTGAATTACAGGCCCGATGACACCCCATGGGATGGAGGTGAATTTCTCTTCTTCTTCCTCTTTACACTCTGAGGAGAAATTTATATCGCATTGCAAATAGATTGTTCTTCTTTCATATAAGCTTAGTCTGTTAAGATGTTTTTGTGTCTCAGGTACGTTCAAGTTGACACTTCAATTTTCCGAGGATTATCCAAATAAGCCACCAACAGTGCGCTTTGTTTCTCGAATGTTTCATCCAAACAGTAAGTTTGCACCAGACTTCAGACATAAGCACACACGTATTACCTTTGTACATAAGTTGGTACTTCCAATTCATGTATATGTATATGTATATATGCACATACAAACAACAATATTGGTTATTCTCAATGCTTCTTAAATTGGTCATGTAATTTACGTTATAATTGTTGTCAAATCTTTTGGCTTAACTCCGAGCTTAGTGTAGCTCACTCACCTAAACTGGATTGTGTTTATGTACTCTTGGCACATTATATTCTCTTTTAGTGTGCTTTTATCAGGAGTTAATCTTCTTTTTCATATACATTTTTTTGTGATTGTACATTTTTGTTTTTGGAAGAGAAGTAGGCCTGCCATCACTTTTTTTTTCATTCACTAGACATCCAAAGTAACTTCTAACAAGTGAAAAAAGGAGCTGAACAAAGGGTTACTTTTGGAAATTGTTTGGAAGCTCCCAACATTTTTAATCGGTTATTGGATCACTGATTGTCATACTCAAAGTGCTTATAAATCTTTCAAGTTCTAAATTCTGTCATTGGTTTGCCTCTTTCCAGTTTATGCGGATGGAAGCATTTGTTTGGACATCCTACAGAATCAGTGGAGCCCTATATATGATGTAGCAGCTATACTTACTTCCATTCAGGTATTCGATGTTGTTTCCATTGCTTGGTAATAATTAGTCATTTGATTTTTTGTGTCTCTTGTTTAATTGTATCATGTCATAGGCTTGTAAATTGCTAAGGCACCATTTGTGAAATCATGGTTTACTATCTTTGAGTTCTGTTATTCATTTTATATATTCCTGAATCCTGCCTTATCTTGTTCAGTTGAATCTATAAGCAAAAGCTTTTGTAACGTAATAGCCTCTTTACGTAACTACATTAAGAAGGCAATGTTGGGTATACTAATTTGAGTCTTCCACTTCAAAGAAAGAATCTGAATTATCTGTGCACTTTTAAACATCTTAAGGAGGCCATAACTATTACTTCTTTTAAAGCAAATTTCAAGTATATATCCTCTGCCTCATTATCTCATTTAAAGAACAAGGACTGTAGAAGCATTTGACACTAAACTACCACCTAGTTGATGGATGAAGTTTTTCTAATTCATATTGTTTATCTGATTGCAGTCATTGCTGTGTGATCCAAACCCGAACTCTCCAGCAAATTCAGAAGCTGCACGTATGTTCAGCGAGAACAAGCGCGAATACAACAGAAGAGTCCGTGAGATTGTTGAGCAGAGTTGGACTGCTGATTAGCAACCTCGCTCCTAGTAAGGAGCCTTCAGAGATCAGTGGAACAACATGTTTAAATAACTTGAAACTTAAAACCATTCTGTTGTGAACTCAAGACTTTTGATCTTGTGAATGTTTGCTTGGGCTTTCCTTCCTATGATATTTGGCCTCGTATATTTATTAAATTTATATATATCATGGACCAGCTTCGTATACTTCTTGTTTTAAATTTACTTTGTTGCCTGGGAGGCTAGGAGTGATTAAAACATGATTATTTTTAACCATAAAATTGTAGGAGAGGTGAACGAGGATAATAATGGAAACTCAGCTCAATGAAAATAAGATTGGGAGAAACTTTATTATTATTTTTTTTTGAAAGGTTGGGAGAAACTTTATAGTTGTATTGAAATTGATCACGGTAAGCAGCAAGCGCGAGTTGCATTTACATTTTATTCGTATAGACACAGGGATTAAAGAAAGCTACACCACTACATTTGTGCACTAAGGTTGCCACTGCTGGTCCATCCCTCCTGAACCTGAATTGCATACTGCAAGTTCCAGAGAACATTATCTACTGAAGGACGCTTGCTTGGATCTCTGCACAGACAATTGATGGTGATTTCGACCGCCGTCTTCAGTGACTGGTATGCAAAACTGCCCTGGATAGAGGGGTCTATTGCAAGTCGTAGTCTCGATTGCCCTTCTGTTAAGCCTTTCTCGAGCTGTTAAGACCAAAAGAATGCTTATAAATAAATTTCCCTGAAACCGTTTGATTAGAGAAATGATGAGTGGACTGTGTGCATACCTCAAGCTTTAGCTCATTCACTTCACTTGTTGATTTGACCAATTTGCCAGTAAGAACTTGGAGCAGAATAACACCCAGCTGGTAAATATCTTCCTTCTCAGCTTCAGCACTGGGTTTAGGACTCTCTGAACCAATCTGCAAAATCGAAAGTGCAATGGTTAGCAGCAAGACCAGTTCACTTCTTTACTTCTTTATCTAATTTGACAAGCATTATCCATTTCGGTTATATCTGCTATATTCTCACCTGAAATGGAAGGTTATAGTTGCTGATTTTCGCAGAAACACTCTCATCCAACAATATGTTGTCCATCTTCAAATTATTTCCAAAGACGCCCGGTGCTACTCCAGTGTGCAAGAACTGAACTCCTCTTGCAATACCAATAGTAACAGCCATTCTCTGTGGCCATTTGAGCCAGTCTTTCTTTCTCCAATCTGCAAAATTAAACATAATGTATAAGAACCTTTTCTAGTATATAAGACTTTTTCTTGATGATGTGATCTTTAGTTTTGACAAAGTGCGCTTTTACCAGTGAGATGGTCTCTCAATGACCCGTTTGAGATGTTTTCGAAAACAATGAATACAGTGATGGCTGTATTAGGAGGGTCCTGATAAGTGACAGTGCAGTGTCCAAGAACACTGACCAAATGCCTATGCCTTAGCTTTGACAAGGCTTCCACATTCTGCACAAAGTTTTGGGGCATATGCTTCTGCTTTAATTTCACACATTTCACTAGTACCCCTGCACCATCCCTCACCCAACCTCTGTAGACCTGTTTATGTTGCAGACAGTAAGAAACACAACACTCAAAGCCAACAAACATTTCAAAGTTAATGCAATACTAATCAATACCTGTCCCTGAGATCCTTCCCCCATTAGGTTTGAAGCATCGAAATTGTTCGTTGCATCCTCGATTTCTTCCAATGTGAAAACACGATACGGTGGGAGACCAAGGGTTGGCAGCCTCATCATTTGGGGGACATGCCCTTAAAAAAGCAAATAAAATCAGCTTCAAAGTTCAAAACAGGACTACTAGTCCTGCATCATTTACGACAAAGAAATTAGGGAACAAAAAGGGCCTTACTTGCATCTGAGTTTGGCATTTGGGATGCTCGAAATGTAAACTTTTCGGGCTGATATCTGCTGTCAAATGTATCTTCTGTCTTCCTATCTCCTGCCTTTTTGATAATGACCAAAATAAGCAACCCTATGACTCCAGCAACACCAACAATACCACCGATGATACCAAGCACAACCCCTATCTTTATTTTTGACTCCTCTTTCTCATCTGGAGTTTTAGCTGGTGGCTTGACAGCCAATGCCTCCTTTTGACAAAACCTATAGGGATGCTGATACTTTGAGACTCCACTAGACAAACAGTTCCACGAATCACGAACCGTCCGATTCGACGACTTCGATCCAATGCAGGAAGGCAGTTTCCCTATCAAAAGGTTCTGCGAAACGTCCACAACTTGAAGCTTTGCGCTGCAAGTTGTGTTCAACGAAAGAGCCCCACTGAGTTGGTTCTGAGCCAAATTTAGGTACTGAAGTGAAGGAAGGGAGAACAAGAAAGAAGGCATTGGACCAACGAACTTATTGTAGGAGAGGTCCAGCTGCTGTAGCTGGTCAAAGCTGGTCAACATTTTGGGAACCTCAGATCTCACAGAATTGTTTCTCAGTATGAGACTGACAAGGCTACTTCCCAACGAGGGAAACGCAGGTCCAATGTGGTTGTTCCCCAAATTGATTTCTTCAAGAAGCGCCAAGCCCTTAAGATCTGGGACACTCCCACTGAACAGATTATCAGCCAAGTTAATACTCCTCAGATTCTTCATCGAAGCCAGTGAAGGAGGAACAGAGCCGGAGATGAAATTCGAACTAACGTTGAGCTGCTCAAGCGACCAGAACCGGTTGATCTTCGCCGGCAGTGGGCCCCACAGGCCTAAAGAGACAAGGGATAGGACTTTGAGGTTGGAGAGCTTCGTGACGGTGGTGAAGAAGGAATCAATGGAGAAGCTTCTGGACAGAGTAGTCGGCTGAGAAACGGCAAAGTTTTGAGGGAGGTGAGAAGGAGAGGTCTTGTTTCCGACGACCGTTAATTCTGTTATGCGGTTACTGGTGCAGACAATCTTGAGAGATGAAGTAGGAGGAAGGTAGCAGAAGTTGGTCCAGTTCGACCATCCTTGTAGAGCAGGAGGATACTCAAGAAGCTTTTGAACCTGGAATAGAATCCGGCTCTCCCTCGGAGTTAACTGAGCAGTTGGGATCGGAGGTAACAGAGATATAATCACAAACAACAATAAACTCGAACAAACCCAGAAATTCTTCATTGCTTGGATTGAACTCAAAGGGCCATCACAGGTTCAAATGCCACCAACATACATATGAAATATAATCAGAACCAACTATGATAAAGAAAAGAGGGGTACTTTCTGTTATACCTAATCCAGGGAAAAGCAGGTTCTGAGTTTTACTTGGAATACCAAACTGATTGCGAAAATGATTAAAATAAGAAAGTTAGTAGCTAATGGGAGCATAAGGATCTCGGTTTGGTGTACTGAGATGATGACAAGAAAGAATTTTACTTAGGTAGTTGATGATTACTCTGTAGGAGTACCCAGCTTTAATTCAGAGCACTCATTATTGTGGAGAGACTGAAGAGATCTGAGCCCCGTAAAGACTGAAATTCTGTGCCAAGTGAACATGAGAGACACTGTGGAAAGTAACTAGTTAAGCACAAAGAGACAATGGAAGCCAACAAACTGGTTATTTTTAAATTTGCAAATTAATTGCTTATTTGTTTTTCATGGTTAAATTATCTTTGCATGCACTGCTTGGCTTTGAAGAATTGAAGGTCAACTGAGCTCTGATTCAAACGTAACGTTGAGATTTGAGAGAACCAAGATGTTGACCACGCTTATTATGGTATACCCTCACCGGCAAGTATCTGAAAACACGCGCTGGAAGCACGTGCGGTTCGTGAAAGCTAGGGCCCTCTTTAAGCTCATGAAATCCTCGTTTATGTTATCATGCATGAAAGGTTGTGAGGAATAAAGGAAATGGCTCTGCACGGAGAATAAACAGCAAACATAGAGACACCTCAGTCAAATATTGATTAGGCAAAATAGTCAAATTATCCCATAATTTTTTCATTGCTGTTGATTTACCCCTTGACATTTTAATAGGTTTTTAATCTAATTTTTAGTTAACTTGGTTAGCATGTGAGGGGCTTTTTTGTCTTTTCAACTATCACTTTAAAAAAAATTAAACAAACCAACACATCGTTAAAGAAATAAAAAAAAAAATACAAAATTGTTTTTCGTTAAAAAAGGGAAGAAAAAAAAAACTTGTCATTTGTCGCTTCTTCCTTGTCCATGCTTCACTCCCTTTATTTCAAGATTGGTCGTTAGCTTGCAACTGATCGCTTAATTAATATTTGCTAGTCACATCAAATGATTGAATGATCATATCACTGAAGGAGAAACCGTCTTTGATCATTTAGGTTTTTGGTTTTTCTTTTTCTTTGAAGGCCAGACTGGTCATTAATATTTCAAACATTCATATGAGAATTTGATCTTCCATGTTTCCAGTTGGAGGGGTTTGTATTGTGTATAAGATTGAGAAGCCATCGAACAAACTAAAATATTTATATGTATGGAATATGAAAATTAAAATTACAGCAAGCATGAGAAGGTCATCTTGATTGATTCGATCAAGTTGGGATTATGTTATATTGATCTCGATAAAAGGAACATAGAGGAAGAGGTCGGTCATGCTGAGAAAAGTTAATGGAGAGATAGTTAGAGAAGAAGATGAGAGGCTAAGGGGAAAAAAAAACAGTTGTAGGAGACCAATAGCAGTATTTTATTTTTTATTTTTTAACAAGGTAATTTTGTATTTTTTTCTTGATTATTTTTTTGGGTGACAATTGCAGAAACGAAAATGCCCCTCACATGCTACCCAAATTAACAGAGAAATTTGATGGAAAGCCTGAAATTTAACTATAGGGTGTAAATTGGCAACATTTAGAAAATTGAGGGTGTAAATAATCAAAATTGAAATTTCAAAGGGTAAATTGGCAGTCATGAAAAAAGTTAGGGGATAATTTAGCTATTTTGCCTATTGATTAATCTAATAAGTTTCTAACTTAGATACACTTTAAATATTAATTTATCTAATAACTTTTGTTTTTAGAGTATTGGAACTCTAAAAAGATATAAAAATTTCGGGAGAAGTTATTTCAAACCTAGAGTGTTTTTGTAGTCTGTATTTTTGTGTATAGTGCATATATATGACCGTACCCATGCCCATGCACCTCACTCAAATCAAATACTGATTAATTAGTATAGGGTTACTGATTAATCTAATAAGTTTGTAACTGAGATACACCTTAAATATTGATTTATCTAATAATTTTAAATTTTGGAGTATTAAAACTCTAAAAGGATATAACTTTTTGTAGTATCAATTTTTGTGCATAGTGCATATGACCATACCCATGCCCATGCGTCGGTGTCACTCGCATCGGAATCATCCAGATCACTATCGTATGATGACTTTACAGTATGTCGTTTTGTGTTACAAGGCTTGAAGCTCGGTGAGGTTCTGTCGGTGGTCAGAGAGAGACAGACACAAAGAAAATAGAGGAAAATAAACGAGGCATGAAGATTAATCACTTAATCTGGGGGTTAGCTTCA
>LYNE01001683.1:2893-12947 GCA_001662545.1 Rosa x damascena
TGCTAACCAATCTGAGGCAATTCCTGCAGTCAATGCTAACAACAATAGTCAATCTGATGTTGCAATTGACATTGCAAATTCTCTTGCGTCAATGCTTGATAATCAAAGTGGTCAAGTTGGAGGTCCTTCAACGTCTAGTAATGCATCAGAGCGTGATTCAGAAATGGAAAAGCCAACTTGCTGAAGAACTAGCACAAGGAGATGCTTTCACTGACTATGATATTGAAGTTACTAGACAAGGTGAAGTCATAAGTGAGTACTTGGCTCTGCTGAATTCAGCGGGAACAAAGTGAATATCACTCTACCAATAAGAATTGCGACTTTAACAACCATGCATGTACATGTATAATAACAATAGGTCAAGGATCTAGTTATGGTGATGGTGTTCCAGATAATCAATGTCTTTTATCCGGCATTTTCCCGACTGTTCCAAGACTAATATTGGTGCCATGTAGTTTATCTAACCCGCCTATCACCATTTCTGGAATTATAAAAAAGCATATTTGCTGCTTTTAAGTAAATGCGGTATAAACATGGTATAAACATTCTGATTTACTAGTATCAATTCAGGATGTGATATCCATCTCGAAATATAAGGGCAACAACGTTAGAGGACAATCAATGTGTTTGGCTCCAATTTTCATTTTGGGTCCAAACACAATGACTTGTGAAAGGTGCAAAAGAATACAAGATTACATAAGGTTGGCTATCATTAGCATTCACAAAATTTTCTGAATTTATAAAATGTTATTTCTCAGATTCATCATTGGAATGAGATTCACTGTCTATGACCATAACTATCTGCTTAATTTTAGATTCTTCATCCTCAACTTGGGTTTCCTTGTAATCCTTGGGAAGTACCTTACAATTAATGGTCTGCCATACCGGTCTCTCTGATTGGAATAATCTGTTGGTTGAAAGTAGCCATTAGATTCACTAAATAGAGAGACAGAGGGGAAAGAGATAGAGGCTTACGGATGCTTGCAAAGTGTGGGGCATTTAATTGCAACTGCATACTTGCAGGTGGATATCTCTGTAATTGAACTAATCATAGCTCTTAGCGCTGAGCATACAAATCTCACCTGCAAAATGCATATAGAGTAAGGAGAAGAGGGATGGGAACAGAAAAATGAAAACTAAATAAAGATTTCAGTATCTCGAAGCTGTTTTGTAAGATCACAAGTGGTTCCGTTCGTATATTAATGAGGATGATACCTGTATGAAAAGAGCATGTGATAATGAGAATGTGTCCAGCTATATCAACGATAACAAGAAAATGCATATATATCAATCAATTCAGTTTTATTTCAATTATTCTGCATAAATCAGTTGTCAAAGACAAAGTTTTTACAACTAAAGCAATTAGACCATGATCACAATGCGCTATCGGTTAATATTCACAGTCAAAACAATATTCAAAGTGGAAATACTATACAAACTAATTCCAAAGTCAAAAACTAAACATGGGTTTGTAACTTTCTGCAAGAAATTACAAACCTTAACATCAATAGCCACAACCATTTTCAGATCGACATAATAAGAAAATTTGGGCAAAAAGGAATACCGATCAAAACACCAAGAAAGATTAACACTCCAAAGCAACCTTAGAAGCAAGTATTGAAGAAACAGGAGGGAGATTTGCTGAAAGTACCAGTTGTCTTATTTAGCAACTGCAGTCACAACAGTGAAGATAGCTTCTTCCTCAAACCAGTCACCTAGAATATAGTCGTAAGAAAACATAGAGAGGTCCAGTCTTGCATTCTCAAGCACTTTCCAAATCCAAATTAGATATTTAAAGATCCTGAATTTACAGCAGAAGGATCCAATTCACAACGAACTGATGCTTGGTTTAGAAGAATGCATCCACAAAAGGCAGCAAAGGAAAAAAAAAAAAATATATGCCTCAGACTTGGACTGTGACTAACCTCAAAACCTTGTCAGTGTCTGGGTGATTCTTCTTCTTCTTCAGAGTAAGATCAAGGACTCAAAATCGATCAAAGCTTTCACCCCGTAATCACTGCAGGCAGAAGAGAACATTTCAAGACAGTCAATGATATGCAATTCTCAAAATTCCAAATGCATACAACCTCTATAATTCTAGACACAAACTAACAATCAACACTTTCGGTCAAACCATAGCACATCAAAATCATACACCAAGGTCTAGCTCAACCAATAACCTCAAACTACATTCCAAGCTAAGCAATTCTCAAAAGGCAAATCAGCATCAACTAGATTTGCTTAAAAATTAAAGCTCGCGTCTTGAAAAGTTGGTGTGTGTTCATCCTCAGATCTAAAAGAAACCCCAAAATCAAACTCAGAAAGAGATCCCAATTTGGGTTTTACCCATTACCTACAAATTGAAATGAAGAGAATGATTACCCATTCGTGCTGAGCGAATTTGCTTTGCTTAGACTTTGGGTGGTTTTGAAGAGGGTGGCGATTGTGCACTGGTTTTGGAAGATGTGGTGGTGCAGCCAGACCAAATTATAAAAGCGATATGCCATGGCTGATGGAGATCGGCAAGTAAGTGGAGGACTGTGGTGATGGGAAGAGAAAAGAAATTAATCTGATAGCTAAGCTAAAATGGGGGACTTGGAGAGTTGGAGGGAGGTCCAAAATTAAGAGGGAAGTGAAATTGCACAAGCTGCTGAACGCGGGATGTTGAAAGTTGAAATGTTAAACTTGAATGCCTTTTCCAATTCGTTCTTATAAGCAAGTAATTTTTTTTTTTTTTAACACTAGCATCAAGACTTTAAGAGTTATATGATTGTCACTGTATGTGATTTTGATTATACATTGGTTTTGGGTCGGTAATTAACATAATTAGTTAATTACCAATTACGGATCATTTGATGAAATAATTGTAATATTTTATGTCTACAGTAAAAAATTCAGTCAATTTTGTTTTCATATCGACTTCCATCAATTCGCTCTATGCCTATATCATAATTTAATAGTACTATAATTATACATTAGATTCCTCTAAGGATAACTGAGACTTATTATTAAATTTTGTAACTATTACGTTAACTGATGTCATATTCGCCAACAACCATGCCAATAGTTTCAAACGACATGTGTAATTACTTGGTTGATACATCTAAAAGGTCAAAAATGAAATTTATCAATTTGGTTACTAAAAAGTAATATCAATGTGCCTACTAGTATTGTATAACGTGTTCATTACATATAAGAATATGTGGACTCTCAAAAGTGACAACGGGATGAAAACTTAATTTGGAAAAGCCGACTGTTGGATGAGTGGATCACATTGTTTTATGGATGTGGTAACAAATTCAGTCAATTTAATCATAGCTTCGACTTCAATCCACTTGGTCAACTATAATTAAATTTATAAAACAATACCTATATATATTAGGTTTCTCAAAGGGAAACACTATCGAGACATATGGATACGGAGAAACAGACCACTAGAAGAGATGAGTGCAATATACTATGCTTTCTGTAAGAAAATCAGCCAATTTCATCAATGTTTTGACTTCGATCCACTTAATCAAACCAAAGTTAGTTTTATGACTAGCTATTAGGTTGACAGATGTCATATCACCAACAACCATGCCAATAATTTCACATGACGTGTGTAACTACTCAGTGTATACATCTATAAGGTGGAAAAAGAAATTTATCAATTTTGATTTGGTTTTTAGAAAGTAAGATCAATGTGCCTATTAGTGTTGTATAACTTGTTCATTATAATATGTGGACTTTCAAAAGCGACAACACGATGAAAGGTTAATTTGGAAGGAAAAAAAATCAAACATCTAATATAATTACCGAGATTACATAATAAATCTCGAACCTTTTAAGCAATCTAATATATAAATATTTTTTAGTTATATCAAAAAGTATACCTTCCATGAGCAACAAGGTGGAGGAAATAGAACTTATCAAAATTGGCAGTTGGATGTTATCATGATAAGAAGATATTGATATGGTGAAAATTTCAGCTATTTTCATTGTCGTTTGGATCTCGATCTATTCAGTCAACTCTAAACCTTAAATACCACATAAAACTAATATGCTCATAACCAGTCCTTCGCAATTTATTTTTTTGATCTGTCAGCTCTGACACTCTCATGGGTATGAGCTATATAAACTAATGTAAACATTTCTGAAATTTTACCTCCTCCTGATATAGCTGCCCTTAGGGAAGTGTAAGTGTATAAAGAGCTGACCGTTTTTTTTTTATGTCGAAATAACGGCGGATTGGGTTAATTTTTTTACACAGTACCTATTAATACACTATAAATAGACGAGTAATCTCAAATTTACCAATTTTCAGTTACAAATTTTTAGATTGCACAAAGTTCTTATATGCCTAGTAATGGGGTCTTTAACTTGTTTCTTGGGTGTATTACAAAATCATACCTTCCAAGAGCAACATGGTGGAGGAAATATAATTTATCAAAATTGGTCGTTGGATGTTATCATGATAAGAAGATATGGATATGGTGAAAATTTCAGCTATTTTCATTGTCGTTTGGGTCTTGATCTATTGGGTCAACTCTAAACCTTAAATACTATATAAAACTAATATGCTCATAACCGGTCCTTTGCAATTTATTTTTTCGATATGTCAGCTCTCACAATATCGTGGGTATGGGATATATAAACTAATGTAAAAATTTCTAGAAGTTTATCTCATCCTGGTATAGCTCTCCTTAGGAAAGTATAAGTGTATAAAGAGTTGACCTCTTTGTTTGATGTTGAATTGACGGCGGATCGGGTTAATTTTTTTACACAGTACCCATTAATACACTATAAATAGACAAGTAATGTCAAATTTACCAATTTCTAGTTATGAATTTTTAGATTGCACAAAATCCTTATATGCCTAGTAATGTGGTCCAACTTTCTTGGGTGTATTACAAAATTATACCTTCCAAGAGCAACATGGTGGAGAAAATATAATTTATCAAAATTGGCCATTGGATGTTATCATGATAAGAAGATATGGTTATGGTCAAAATTTCAGCTATTTTTGTGGTCATTTGCGTCTCGATCTACTGGGTCAATTCTGAACTCCAAATACCACATAAAACTAATATGCTTATAGCCGGTCCTTCGCAATTAATTTTTTTGATCTGTCAGCTCTCACACTCTCGTGGATATGGGCTATATAAACTAATGTAAAAACTTCTGCAAGTTTATCTCCTCCTGGTATAGCTCTCCTTAGGGAAATATAAGTATATAAAGAGTTGACCGCTTTGTTTGATGCACCTATTAAGTACCTATTAATACGCTGTAAATAGATGGGTAATCTCAAATTTATCGATTTTCAGTTACGGATTTTTGGATCTCTCAAAATCCTCATATGCCTAGTAATGGGGTCTAACTTGTTTATTAGGTGTATCACAAAATTATACCTTCTAAGAGCAACATGGTGGAGGAAATATAATTTATCAAAATTGGCCATTGGATGTTATCATGATAAGACGATACAGTTATGGTCAAAATTTCAGCTATTTTTGTCGTCGTTTGAGTCTCGATCTACTAGGTCAACTTTAAATCTCAAATATCATATAAAACTAATATGCTCATAACTGGTCCTTCGCAATTTATTTTTTTGATCTGTCAACTCTCATACTCTCGTGGGAATGGGCTATATAAACTTATGTAAAACTTTCTGGAAGTTCATCTCCTCCTGGTATGGCTTCCCTTCGGAAAGTATAAGTATATGAAGAGTTGACCGTTTTGTCTGACGTTTAAATGACGGCGGATCAGATTAATTTTTTTTACAGAGTACATATTAATATGGTGCAATTAGAGAAGGCAGTTATTGAGGGAACTAATGTGCGCTCAACAACTTCAACTGGAGAGAGGCTCTTTTGTCATGGCCCAAAAAAAAAAAAAGAGAAGAAGAACGTTAGCAATGGCAATGCGACAACAATGCTTTGGTCGCAATTGATGGCGTCGCTATTAGTATTTGCGATGCCACCAATTGCGACAGAAACAATCTGATGTCGCTAAAGCCATTTTGCAACAGCAAAGCTGTCATCGCAAGTGTTATTTATGAATAAACAAAATTTGGTATGCAAATACAAAAATCTACCACCCTATAATAGCTTCCACCTCTTCTCTTCATTTTCCTATCCACTTCACATGTCACTGTAGCAGTGAAAGCATATGCTATACGCCATTGTGGCTCAATTATTTCAGTGACAATGACTGATTCGGGAAAAAAAAAATGCATGCCAACATTTTTTGGATAAAAGCTATACAAAAAGGGAATAAAGCTTCTACGAAAGGGAATGATACATTTTAATTTTTCTCATAAATGTTATAAAAGGAATGAAGATTCTACGAAAGTTTACCAAATAATTGAGTTTTACAAGGTAGTTATCTTTCTCTACTACATAGGGTTCAAACTTTTACAAGGATCTTCCTCGTTCTACTTCACGTACCAATTACTTTAGTGTATAACGATACATTCAATTCAGTCCATTCTCTTGAGCATTTGCTTGTGCCTCCTACAAGAGCAACAGGTTTCATATGAAAAATATGCATTTTCTCATATAACAAACAGTAAATTTCAATCAGATTAGATCAGAAAGTCTACCAAAGTCTTTTACCATCTTCAGTCTGGAAGTTAATCCAGCTTTTTGTATATGTCCTTTCAGTTTAATCAACTGTTTTTGAAAGCAGACAACATAATCAATTGGTATTCAATTAAACAAATAGTAACTGAAGTCTCATTTTCTTCTTCAGCTTCCTTTATTTACGAAATACATAAATTTCATAGAATTAAACAGTTGCTGATGAGCATAACCATTGTTCATGCAATTTTTCCTGTAGATTTTTATCACAATCTCATCCTAGGAGCCAAGACATCCTAGAATCAAAAATTGACCTAGAGAGGGAAAAAAAAAAAAACATACACTAGACACAATTATCCTTCAAGCCATAATTACCAGGAAAAGATCATGGTTAAATCAGATTCATGATGCAGGGGAAATTACCATAAGAATGAGACCGTAAACTATAGTACATTAGTACGACATCAATAGAAACACAAATATTACTATGCAACGAATGAAACTAAGCATATCAATGGAATTATTTTCATATTAGATTGCTTGAACATTGATGAATCAAGATCAAAAAAATTTGACACAAACAATCAAGAGCTGTATAAAAGTCAACCAGTAAGCAGGATAAGAAACAGAAAATGATAATGACCTCTGCTACCACTGTCCTTCACTCTACTAGATCTGCTTTATTCCCAGCTAGAGCCATGACCATACTTCAATTGCCTTGTCATAAGAAAATGATCTGATTAGATAGAATTAGCCATATTGAAAACACAAATTAGCATAAAGAAGTTAGTATACAGAGTGCACCACCTAAACAAAACTGAAATTAAAGTTATAGCCTAAGATTAAACAGGCAAGGACTGAGTGATGTTTAGACAACAAGAAAGTGTGAGCAATATTTGGTTGTCTTTACAATTGAAAAAATAGTATCTTGTAAAAGAGTCCATCCCTGAAAGAAAAAAAAAAGTTCAGGTTACTTCATTCAATATAGAGGAGAAAAGAACAAAGTGATGAGGACACATCAGTTTATAGCTCTTTCCATAAGCAACTAGCAAGCTGATAATACTAACATGATGGTATTCTAGGTACTTAAGGGGGCAGCAATAGCTTGTTATACTGAAACTCAAAGTATAATCAAAGTATTATCAACAAGAACATAATAACAAGTAAACCACTTCAGAGAAAAGATAGAAACCACTCGCAGTCCTAAGTAAAAACAGGAAAGCTCAAGTCGCCAAGCCTTTGACAGACATCCTCTTCACCTAATCTTAATCCCACGGCACAGCCCATCACCAAGATTAAATTCTCACTTGTTCAATTGCAGTATTCCAAGATCAACTTCTTCCAACGGAGAAGTTCACCCAAAACGTGCAAGCCCTCAAATACCAAACTTTGTCCCTCCCTCCCTCCCTCCTTCTCCTCACTCTGTTTCTTCTCAACAACTCTCTATTACTTCCCTCTCTTCTTCGTTCTCCCCCGCTCTCCTCATTTATTTTTCTTCCTTTCCTCTAACCCCCCGTCAACAACAAAACCAAATCGCTTGTTATCTCTTAATATAAAAACAATAAAAGCACAAATAAACATCATCCAATTAACCATAATCCAACTGTCTAAACTACACAAACTGGAAGTAATAACTATGAGTATCTCCACTTTTTGTTGGGAAGTTAGAGCCCACAAGTGATAAGAACCAAGAAGCTTCAATTTGCACAGAATCAAGAAGCTCATAAGTTAAAGCTAAACTTTATTCCCACTATCTCCAAAATGGATCAAAGGAAAATATATTTGAATCCAACTGGAAAAGATATCATTTTTAATTTAGTTCAAACCATCAAATATTCAAATAAAGAGGTGAACATCCGATGAATATAAACTGAACCGAAAAGATTAATGCTCCTCCCAGAAACTAATTAAGATAAATTTGAAACTGCTTCAACTACAATTTGGGTTATAAACTGCTTCAACTAGAATCACAAATGTACATATCGAGTAACGGCAAAGTGAAGGAAACGAAAGACCAGAAGAAGCAGAAAGAAATTACAGCAGGGGCGTAATGGGCTGGTTGATACGGCGGAGCTCCGGGATCATCCAAGTCCTCGCTTCTCCGTGGCTTTGATGAATAAGCTGCCAAACCAGATAAATGTCGAGCCAAGGCTGTAACCCTCACATCCCAGATGCCAATATACCAGAAACCCCTTATCCTTTTACCATGACACCACGGAATTTACAGTTAACAGAAGATTAACAGTCAACAAAATTTCGCCAGTTTCTGTGGAGGAGAAGAGGCCACGTCAATGGGGCCCCTTTGGTCTACAAATGTGTTAGTTCATTGCAGCCTACTCCCACACACACACACACACACACACATATATATATATATAAACACACACACACATATATATATATATAAACACACACACACACACACAAAAATATAAATCTATATGTGTGTGTGTGTGTGTGTATTTATAAACACACACACAAATATCTATATATATATATATATATATATATATATATATATATATATAAACACACACACACACACACACACACACACACATATATATATATATATAATATTTTACGGGCTTTTACGGGCCAGGCCTAGCGGGTTTTTACGGGCCGGGCTTAGCGGGCCTTTGGCGGGCTGAGTTTTTGCGGGCTTTTGGCGGGCTGGCCCACTACCCACCGAGGCGGGTTTTTGTTGGTTTTTTAATTGGCTGGGCCGGGCTTTTAGCCCTCAGAGCCGGCGGGTCTCCATTGGCCCACTTGATCCGCGGGCTTTTTGATGAGGCCTAGAAAGATTTTTATTCAAACAAGAACAACATTACAAACAAAAGACCCAAAACGGGCCCAAATAAAAACCAACAAACAAAACCAAATAGTCCTACAATCTTCAGCCACAGTGCAGATCTAAAAGGAGAGAGATGACGAAGTGACGTCGTTGCCACCAGCCAAGCCCAAAGGTGACACAGAAACGTCACCAGATCTGCCGACGAAGACTTGGAGTCCAACCAAAACAATCCCGTGCAAGTACAGCAGCAAAGAACCCATCGAAAGATCTCCATAACCCAAATCTCTAAACCATACAAAACATCCTCAGAAACAAAGTCAGTAACCAAAGCAGAAGAAAAAAAGAAAAAGAGATAAGGAGAAGGAGACTAATCCGTAGAGGGATCAAAAGGACAGACGGCGGAAGACCGTGCAGACCCTCGTTGCACTACCGTATTCAACGGGTTTACGCGCAGGGACGGGAAAAACCCGTTAAAACAGACAATCTAAACAACGCCGACGACAGAGCTCCGATGGACTAAGGAGCAATCGGTGAAGTGGAGTCCGATGGGTGAGGAGTAGGCCTGGGATCGGTTTGGCTCGGCTCGGTAACATGCCTATACCGATACCGATACCGAGTTTATAGTCTGCTCGGTTCGGTTCGGGACGCCGGAAACTCAGCTGCCATACCGATTAGGCCCGAATCCGATCGGTTCGGTACC
>LYNE01001683.1:15580-42736 GCA_001662545.1 Rosa x damascena
GATCGGTATCGGCCCGGATCGGTCGGATTCGGTCTCGGTTTTTCGGTATGCAATTCCCAGGCCTAGTGAGGAGGATGTGCATCTTAACCATGATGAATCAGAGATTTGAGACAAAGAGAGATGGGTATGCTGAAAATTAAAGATTAGGAATGGTTGGAAAAGGGGATCTGGGAAGGAAAGGAAAGCAAAGACAAAAGGGAAAGCATACTTGCCACCACCGGGGCAGTAGGGAGCTACCACGAGAAGGGTAGGGATAAGCCTCGCGAAGAGGGAAAATATCTCCCCCAACTTTCAAGCCAAAGATCCAGATCGGAGTGATCTAGATCTGCCAAAAAGGGGAGTTGGAAGCTGGGTTTGCTAGAGAGAATGAGAAGTTTCTGTCACTAGAAAACGCGTCAGTACTGGAGTAGATAAGTAGCTAGCCGTTTCGATCCAGATATTCTTTGATCTCATGGAATTCAAGTGGGTAATCTTCCTCAACACTGAAGGTGAGATAAATGGTCCGTGACCCTGGAGATAGAATAGTATGTTTATATATTAGATCGATTAAACAAGGCACATTAATTGTACAAACAAGTTCTATTTATCCAGTAAGCAGCTAGCATCAAAGTGTGTATGCTATGGGCCAATCCATAACTTCATGTCTTTCATTTATTTCATTATTGTATTTACTTAAGAGCTAGAACACTAATATATGAAATCACTTGGTTTTCAAATATCAATCATCAATTGAAACCTAAACCCAATAATTAATGCTATCTAGGAAAATTCTTGAAGAAAACCCAATAATATATTAATGGTTTTCAAATTCTTGAAGAAAATCGATCAGTTTAGGAAAATGCTTCCATAGCCCGGTGAAGAAGGATAATTCTTCGTTCAATAGTATGATATGGGATGAATGTAAATTTGGAGCTTTCGAAGAAAACTTGGACTCAATGACCTCTGAAAATGAAAATAAAAAATAGGGCTGGAGCATCGATTATAGCATTGACATCATGACACTGTCCGTGTAAAGAAAACCCTTCCAAGTACTGAGCACATACATTCATATGTTTCAATTTCAAGCATCTTTCCAAGATCACGCTTTCCAACGGAAAGTCTGATGAAACGATGGAAAGAGATTCAAGAACTTCGACAAAAAGTTCAGCTCGATAAGCCTTGCTGTGCTTAATTTCCAAGGATTTGAGTGTCGGACCTAAAAAACAATCTCGGAGAGTTCAAAAGAACATGAAGCTAACCAAAGATGCTCGATGAAAGGGCACTCCTAAACTAAGAAGAAGAGAGCATTGTGATCAAATTGAACAGTTTTAAGAGACATGGTTTTCAAAGAAGGAAGAAGGCGCAGAGAGATAGAGTAGTCAATAGGCTCGACACAACTATCAATGTTCTTCATTCTCACATACTCCAAATTTAGAGTGGTTAGAGTTTTTGCATTGAAAAGGTTGGTCCGGCACAGGTAGTACTAATTTTTCATGTAAGGCTGATATCCAACTCTTATCCCTTACAAAAGCTGACCAATAATTGGCAAAGACTAATATTTTCATAGCGTTTTTTTTTTTTTTTAAATAAATAGAGGATCAGGCGATATTAGCTCTTCTGTGACAGCCGATTTAGGGCGTCAAGCACCCACCCGCAATCTCGAAAGAAAGGGAGTCATCACAACCGGGAACCCACCGCCCATCCCTCTATTTAACTTTATTAATAAAATAAAAAAGGAAAGAATACAAAAAGAGGAAGGGGGACCAAACCAAAAACCTTCCCCAACAAAAGTAATATCTAGACAGTCACTAATATTTTCATAGCATATATATGCTTTATTTGATGCACGCTTGACGATCAATCAACGGTCGTAGGCCATGAATGGCTTCACGACCATGGAGACGTTTCGGATATAGTGCCATCCAACCACCTCAGAAACAACCACTGCAAGTGGCTTAGTGGTTCTTGTCTAGTTGGGTGTGCTCCCCAACCTAGGTTCGAACCCCGAAGCTGTCAAAGTGGCCAGGCACTGTGCTACAATGCACAGTTGGAGGCTTAGAGCATTTCACATGCGTCGAAGGGGTTTATCTTAAGCCTAGGAAGCCTTTGGGTTTCCCTTGACAAAGTCAAAAAAAAAAAAAAACTACCTCAGAAAATCAGGGACGTTAAATACATAGTTGTTCGACCAACAATAAATTAGGATGTTATATTTTAATGTATAAAAAGTTAAACTTTTAGTCTTTTACCGATCCAGATATTCCTTGATTTCGCAGTATTCAAGGGGAGTATCTTCATCAACACTGAAAGTCAGGGAAATGGTCCGAGACCCTGGAGATAGAATAGTATGTTTATATAGTAGATCGAATAAACAAGGCACATTAAAATTATAAACAAGTTCTATCTATCCAGTAACTACTGGGCTAGCTAGCATCAAAATGTTATGCTATGGGCCAATCTATAACTGCATGTCTTTCATTTATTTCATTACTGTACTTACCTAAGAGCTAGAACACTAATATATGAAATAACTTGGTTTTCAAGTATCAATTTCATTGAAATAAATGCATAAAAAATTAGCCATTACCGATCCATATACTCTTTTATCTCATCATGTTAGAGGGAAGATTTCTCCTCGATATTGAATGTTACATACACGGTCCGAGTAAATAATTATATAATTAAGAGAATTCATCTACAATCTTAATTTCCTCAAATATCTCATACTATCAATCTTATAAATTCTTAACTAGAAATTTATTTAACCAAGGGCTCAAAAACACTATACTCCAACCTACTAAATTGGTAATTGAAAGTTCATTCTCACCCTTTCCTTTTAAATAATGATTTCATAGTTCTTTCATTTACTCACAATATCATGTTCAGGGTATGCAAGGAAATTACACTTGTTATGAGAAGTTTCATGTATAGCTTGTGTTATGTTTTTATCAAGAACGGAACTCAATTTGCATGTCAAGGCAAAGATGTCTATACATGAAAAATCTTATCATCCCCTACTGGAACTACTTTTCAACTGCCTATGGTCGCTAATACTATTTATTCCCAAAATCTTATAAGCCATGAATTCCTTGTGTTGTTTTTATCAAGAATGGAACTCAATGTATGGGCACTAAGCTGATTTTTAGGTCTGGCTTATCCAAAAAGATGGTTTATCTAACATTATTCTTACAAAGATCAAGTAAAATGTATGAAACTCAAAAATGAGAAATATTAATTGTTACTGACCACTGTGGCATGTTAAACCAAGAGAACACTGAGCTGCAGCAATTAGCAACCCAACCATTTCCTTCTTTTTCCCCATAGTGCTCAACAACATCAAAGTGTTAGGAATTTTTTTTTTTAATTGCTTTCTTTAGCTCTAATCCTGTCAAATTTCTGGCTGACACAGTGACACGCTCACTCAATTTAAGGTTTATAATGTCCACTAGGATTATCTGGGCAAAGAAAAGGAAAGGAACCAACAGCCAACTAAAGGCTGTTTGTCCTGGACTTGATCAGATTTCATCACAAATTGAATATATTAAGAACACGAAATGATTCTTGGATCAACAAATGAAATACATGTACTCTAGCTTAATGATATATAATTTTTCAAAAGCAGAAAAAGAGCTATGAGCGTATGGTATTACACTGTGAAACAATTAAGAGTTAGATATGTCTTTTAGCTACTCTTAAGAGGCAGACGGGTTTTCAAAACTCGTGATTCGATGATTGGCTGGGACATAATGATGGTTATCTTTGCCTAATCTAAGGTTACTTTGAAGTTAAATATTCATCATGGAATGATGCCGGCTCTTTGAATTCATGGCTTTTTGCACTAAATTAGCTATTAGTTCATATGATACAGCTGATCTCATCAATGATATATAGATTGTGTAGTAACTATTCTCTTTATCCAGCAATCAGACAATGTAATCTTCCCTTTAAACATTTTTAACCGGATCGAAGTCATTTGTAATCCTTAAATATGGAATCAAGGGCCAGAAAGAAGATGTAGGCTTAGTTTCCACTCTTGCTCCAGATTTTAAGTTCTGCAGTACTGACGAAAATTTCAAAGTGATGATATGTTTTCTAAAGTAGCTAAAATAAATCAGTAGTAGAGGTGGCAAACGGGCCGGGCTGTCCCATTTTAAGCGGGCCTAGTCGTGCTTCGTGCCGTGCTTGGGCTGACCCATTTATTATCATGGCGGGCTCGTGCCGGCCAATTTACTTAAACATTAAGCCCGGCCCGGCTCATGGCCCGAGCCCATATCATGCCGGGCCGTGCTCGTGCCGGGTTAATAACGGGCCGTGCTCGTGCCTACCCACTATAAAGCACGATTTTAAAATCTTAATTTGAACAAATAAAAATTAATTTTATTTAACTATTTAAAAAATTAAAATAAATTAAGTTCGACAACGTTTTTCCTAATTTTAGCTTTTTAAGATTAGATTTCAAATAATTTTTTATATTCCACTATAAGAAAGAAAGAAGAAAAAAAAACTCAAAATATATTGTTTTTAGTATATTATTGTGAGATTAATCTTTATTAATATAAAGAAGATTTAGTATCTATTATTCTTTCCTTCATTCTATAGTCGTATTATATTATGAGATTAGTCTTTATTAATAAACATATATTTAATATTTAGAAAAAAATACTTATGTCAAAACAAGGATATAATGTTTTGTTTCATTATTTTGACAATATAAAAGAAAGCATTGGTGGAATTGTCATGAGATTTTAAATAAAAAGGTCTCATATTCAAATCTCATCATTGTATTTTTTTAATATTTTTAAAAACAAAATGAAATTTTGTGTTTGTAACGGGCCGGCCCACAATATGTTGTACTCGGGCCGGGTCGGGCCAATGGGCCAATATTCTTAGGCCCAGCCCGACCCGTTATTCTAACGTGCTCGGGTCGTGCGGGGCCACTAACGGGCTTGGGCCGTGCCGGACCGCTTTTAAGCGTGCCGGGCCCGTGCTGTGCTCGTGCTTAGTGGCCCGTTTGCCACCTCTAATCAGGAGTATATGCCCAATTAATATAGTTTCTTTCTGTTATTGCTTTTATGTTTTGATCCTTTATTTTCTGTATATCTATCCTGAATTCAAAATTTGTTAGTAATTAGTTGAACTCTACAGCAATATTATGAATTAAGATTTTGCTGAATGAAACAATTTATCATGGGAAAAACGAATATGAACTTGTTACTAGTCAAAAAGGTAGACATAATATCAAAAACTACTAACAATATAGGTAGCAGATGATTCAAAACACATCGATCAATCAAAATTGTTGAATACTTGAATGCTTTCACATTTGAAGACTCTCTACTACTCTAGGACAGAAATTTCATTGCGGCTTTGAACAAACTTTAACAAGATTTAGAACATCCATGCACTGAACTAAAGCATCTCCATTTATAGGTGTAGTCAGCCATGAAAGGCTTCATCACCAATATTGATGCGTTGTGCTTCCAGTGTCAGCCTAATATATATGTCTCCCACATTTTGTTCATCTTCATCTGCTAACACAATCTAGCCCTGCTTTGAGAGGTCCATGTGAAAGGAGATGCGGCATCATGACCCAGAATGCTACCTGAAATATAAAGATAAAGACGATAAAACCAACAACAAACAGTAAAAATTATCAGGATCATTAAAATATATGCATAAAGAATTAGCCATTACCGATGGATGCACTCTTTTATATAGTGTTTGAGGGGAGAGTCCTCCTCTAATAATTAAGAGGACTCATACTCATGTATAATCTTGATTTCCTCAAATATCTCATACTATCAATCTTATAAATTCTTAGTAGGAATTTATCTAATGAAGGGCTTAAAACACTAGTAGTAGCTACTAATTTGGTAACGGCAATTGCAGTTCATTCTCACATTTTCCTTTTAAATAAACACTTCATAGTTCTCTCATTTACTCACAAGTCATGCATGTTTAGGGTATGCAAGGCAATTACACTTCTTATTATGAGAAGTTTCATGTATAGCTTGTGTTAGGTTTTTATCAAGAATGGAACTCGATCTGCATGTCAAGGCAAAGATGTCTATACATGAAAAGTCTTCTCACAACCTACTGGAACGACTTTTCAACTGCCTATGGTCGCTGTCATTTATTCCTAAAATCTTGTGAGCCCCATAGTCCTTGTGTTAGGTTTTTATCAAGAATGGAAATCAATCTTTGGCCACTAGGCTGTTTCTTAGATCTGACCTATCTAAAAATGTGATTTATCTAACATCACTCGTACAGAGATCAAGTAAAATCTGTGATACTCAAAAATGAGAAATATTAATTGTTACTAATTAATTTTACCGTTCTCAATGGGTATGGTTTCTGTGGCATGTTAAACCAATAGAACACTGAGCTGAAGCAATTAGCAACCCTACCATTTCCTTCTTTTTCCCTAGCCTGTAACCCCATAGTGCTCAACAACATCAAAGTGTTAAGATTTTTTTTTAATTGCTTTCTTTAGCTCTAATCCTGTCAATTTCTGGCTGACACGCTCACTCAATTTAAGGTTTATAATGCCCACTAGGATTATCTGGGAAAAGAAAAGAAAAGGAACCAAAAGCCAACTAAAGGCTGTTTGTCCTGCACTTGATCAGATTTCATCTCAAGTTGAATATATTAAGAACACAAAATGATTCTTGGATCAACAAATGAAATACATGTACTCTTAATGATATATAATTTTTCAAAAGCAGAAAAGGAGTAAAGAGTGTATGATATTATATGGTATTACACTGTGAAACAATTAAGAATTAGATATGTCTTTTAGCTACTCTTATGAGGCAGACAGGTGGGTTTTCAAAACTCGTGATTCGATGATTGGCTGGGACATAATGATGGTTATCTTTGCCTAATCTAAGGTTACTTTGAAGTTAATAAATATTCATCATGGAATGATGCCGGCTCTTTGAATTCATGGCTTCTTGCACTAAATTAGCTATTAGTACATATGATGGAGCTGATCTCATCAATGATATATAGATTGTGCAGTAACTATTCTCTTTATCCAGTAATCAGGCAATGTGATCTTCCCTTTAGACAGTTTTAACCTGATCGAAGTCATTTGTAAGTCCTTAAATATGGAATCAGGGGCCACAAAGAAAATGTAGGCTTATTTTCCACTCTTGCTACAGATTTTGAGTTCTACAGTACTGATGAAAATTTGAAAGTGATGACATGTTTTCTAAAGTAGCTAAAATAATTCAGGAGTATATGTCCAATTAATATAGCTTCTTTGTGTTGTTGCTTTTATGTTTTGATCCTTTATTTTCTGTATATCTATCCTGAATTCAAAATTTGTTTGTTAGTTGAAACTCTACAGCAATATTAGGAATTAGAATTTTGCTGAATGAAACAATTCATCAATGCTTTCTGATTTAAAGGTTCTATACTAGTCTAGGACAGAAATTTTATTGAGGCTTTGAACAAATTTTAACAAAGATTTAAAACATCCATGCACTGAACCAAAGCATCTCCATTTATCAAATTTTTTGAAAGAAGGAAAAGACGAACACAGCATTAACTCCAGTTCTATCTTTTTCTCATCCCCCTGCAAAGGTCTGGCCCATCTTTGTCCTCACAAGCTGACAGTGATGTTGACAATGAGTAAAACCCAACTTCACTCGCAGTCTTTCTTGAACGAAATGTTTGCTGAGATTGCTTGCAATGCGCAATGGCCCCCTGAATTGAACTCTCCATTTCTGAATTTGCACTGTTGCATCTCTTCAGAAACTTCGGCTCCTGAGTCCCATTTGAAAGGTTTGAACATGAAGATGAAGAAGAAGCTGATGATGACGAGGAGGAGGAGGATGGTGAAGTAGAGTCCTTTGTAGAATGCCGCTTGATGGCTAATGAAAATGACCTTCTGTGAAGACCAGCACCATTCTCAGTGATCTTGTCTTTGTTGAAGCTCCTCATGCCAGAAGCAGACATTCTATATTTATCCTTCTGAATTTGTCCAAAGGGGTTTTTCTTCCCCGCCTTCGTGTACTTGCTCAAGTCTTCGGATTTCATAACCATTCCTTCATCTGCATTCTTAGCAGCTGCTAGAGCACTGGACTCATTGGAGCAACCAGTTTTGCTAAACAAGGACTTGAGATAAGCCCTTGAAGCCTTGAGCTTAGACCCAAGTGAGGAGTACTGCTTCAACTTTTTGGTCCAAGATTTTTTCGAGTTTTCATTGAAGTATCCAAATCCACTCCCATCAGTTGCATACTCGAAATTATACTCATCCCGGTTCAGCTCTCTGCTAACTTGACAAGACTCCGAAGGTGAGATGTTGCAGGACTCAAATGGGGTACTCATTGTTGTTGGAGTTGTGGCTGTAGTGGCTAATGGGGTGCTATAGAACTCTTCAAATCTATCTTTTGGGTTATGATCAAAGCATGAAGTGGAGTTTTGGAGTAGTTTTTTGACCATTTGTAAACGCGGTGGGAGGTGAAGAGGAAGGAGCTTTCCTTTGTAGAAAAGCTCATCAGCTGGTGAAGTAGTTGAAGGCTCTATTTCTAGTGAGCTTGATGACATTTGAAACTCAAACTCTCTGGGACGTGGAGGAGAGCTCATAGAGTGGGAGAAGAAGGCTGAGTATGAACCGACTTCCATGTCTATGTAGTCATCTTCTGAAGGATCATAAGATAAGTGGTCAACAGCCATCACTACTTTCTCTATGGTGTTAAGACAAAGAATCTACTGTTTGAAACCTGAAGAGAAGTAGTTCGAATGAAGCTGAGCTTTGTGAGGGTTTTGAAGGGGTTATGCAACATTTAAAAAGGCTCCAAAGTAATAACTCTGTTTATTCCAATTTCCAAATATACAATTCCAAACATTATGTGGAGTGTGGACCTCAATCTGTTGGCCAATTTGTTTAATTCTTTTTCCTTGAAGAAAAAGGTTTTCTTGTGGCTCATTTCTTTAGTAATATGTGGAAGACAAAGAATTGACTGGGAGGAGAAAATTAAGCAACCTTGATCACAAGCATTGCAGTCAGCATCACTAGGACTTTAATTTATTGGGGACCAAACAACTGAAAGCTAAAAAGTATATAAAGCTAGAATTAAGAAGCACCATGATGTAAGAATGAGTTCCTTTTGTTGCTTTAAGCTCTTGATCATCAATTTGTCTTTGTTCACTTAAAATTGTTTGGATTTACTTGAAAAGATCGTAATATCTGAGACTGTAGTATATAGAAGCACAACAATTAAAAAGTACAGTAGCCTAACTAATATAACTTATCCTATTAGCTAGTGAGTTAAATACTTATCAGTTAGGCGCATGTACAAGAAAATATGTATATGTTTTAGGTACTCCTCAAACTCAGATACCCTTTTGGCCAAATTCAAACCGGGAACCGACTCACATCTTAAAACCTGGGTTTTCTGCACTCTTCCAATATAAAACTCTCTCTCTCTCTCTCTCTCTCTCTCTCTCTCTCTCTCTCTCAATTTGAAAAGCTCTTGTAATCAATAGAGGAGTAGTGAAGTACTTAGAGCTAAAAAGACACTTTATCTCTCACTCCCTAGCTAATAAGAAAGCAAAACCTGAAAAAGCATTCTAATCAATAGAGTATTGCTTAGAAGTTAATTAGAACTAAAGAATCACTTTATGCTACTTCACCTGATGATCTGCTACTTTTACTGAATTCCTGGGTTTGTTTTTTACTTTCATTTTCAATGATCATGATAAAGAAAACAAAACGACCCCAACTTTCTAACATGTTTTATCAGTACGTGCACACAGATCTATGATGCTTTTAGATCTTCGATCATGAACTTGGTTATCTTTATTCTATTAGAAACAAAATGAGAGATAACTAGATAAGTACTATAAGATTTTTATAGAGGAAGAGAGTGAGAGATGTGGAGCTCATGAAAAGCCAAACAGAATCCGACATTTGGTGGTGGGAAATGGAAATTCCGGATGCAATGCCATGCGAAGCTCGAGACTTTCATTTGTCTTCTCCTTTTAACCTACTTCCCCATCTTTACGTTCAATCTTTTTCTATCTGTTTCTGTTTTCAATTCTAATCACTAAACAAAGCCATGGGGATTCCCTCCTTTTTCCAAAGTCCAAATGGCTGGTTATGTCTAGCTCTTCTCTTAGAAGCTAGTCATTTCGAAACAATGGATATATATTTTGATATCACAGATGCATTGTTGGTAATGTCACAATTATCTTCATTTTCATTTTCAATATATAACAAGAGAAGAAACGAGTGTAGGAGCATACAGAATAGTGTTTTTCTGGTTTGAAACCATGAATGAGTTTAATGTCACCGTATCCAACGAGTTATAAGGACGATGCTATTCACACTCTCAGTTTGTCATTTTGTGACGCTTCTTTTGTAAATGATTTAAACTAACAAAAAATGAAGTTTGGGGTTCATGGTGACAAAGTAAGAGCGTGAATAGCAATTTCCTATCAAAAATTGGTTAGAGACGAATAGTATTGAACCCATAAATTGTTGGGAAAGAAATATGAAGAAATTCATTGTTGGGTCTTTTTTAAGACAAACAGCATTGGTAGGATGCCCTAGCGTTCTCTTTAGTAGGCATCAAGAAAGTGTTTCTTCTTTACCTTGGACCCTCCTGCCTCCACTCAATCTTCAACTATTGCATCACCAAATTTGGGTCACTGGCCAACATATTGCATTAACAATATGCAGGGACAAATTATACTACAAGTATATGAAGCAAAGAAAAGCCACAAATTCTACATAAACTACCCACAACCCTAAATTGAGGATGTGTCTAATTGGTTCCAGGTTTGACAACGTAGAGCCTCTCCGAGTGTTCGGGCACCCTCCTTCCAGCATCAAGTAGGGTTGAAGATTGCCAGAAAGCTAAACAGCTCTGAGCATCATCTTTTAGAAATCATTTTAGAAACTGACTTTAGAGGGATTTTGGGTGGAAGAAAAACCCAGTCCACTAGCTTCTGTACCCTGTTGCTGAAATCATAAGAGGACATAATGATGTTGCCCTTGAAAGACGAAACAAAAATTTTACTTCTATATCTGGAAACCTATTCAAAGCTATATTAACAAAAAATCTGAAGGCACCCACATTCTCATCTGGGCTCCTCCATTTCTTGGTGTGGAAGCATGAGGCCCGCTTAAAGTTAAACGTCGGATGGGGATGCCCACTTCAGAGAAAAGAAAGCAATTGACACCACATTCCGAGTTGTAAGTTTTGTGAAAGAGATTGCAGAGAAGCTAAAAATATCATCATCCAACACCAACACCAACACCTTCCATTCCACTCGTTTTGTCAAATATTTGACATTACAACATTACGGGTTTGAGAATTCAAAGAAGAATTAACAAATCAGTAAAGGTTGATACAAAGAAGTTACAAGGAAAAGTATGTAACGCCTTTGGGTACAGATTAGATCATACTTTATACAGGGGATATCTTTTTGAAACTTAAATAGACAGCCACCTATCCGACATAATTATAGGTCTATTTGGTAGTTGATGAATCACCGGATCTTAGTTCCCTCTCAAGCTCGTCAAATTCCCACTCACCCACCTCCTCTGTTGAGTAGTCTTGACCAACCTTGCCAAACTCTGATTCAAGCTTTGCTAGGTCATCTTCAGGGTCGAGCACATGCTCTACCTTGACTGCACCCGACTTTGAATGCTTCACTGTCTCAACTTTCTGTGCAACTGAGCCCTCTGCTGAGAGATCAGACGGAGCACCATGCAGCTTGTCATCAGATGGAGTTCCAGCTTGGGGAATTGGAGTCTCTATTTCTAGAATTGGTCTCTCAACAGCTTCAAATTGTGCTCTTAATTTTTCAATATCATCGAACAGCTCCTTAACCCTTGGGTCTTCTTTCCTAGAATACACAAGCAAATTCATATTTAGGGGTTTTGTGTATCGCATCAAAATGAAAAAGAAAAGAAGAGAACTAAATACACCACCAGGAATTCATACCTGGAAGTTCTAGCCTGTTCTGAATAAAAGTGCGCTTTCATATTATCAACTACACTGAAGGTGGTAATAATCTGAAACAAGATAACAAAAATCAATGTATGCATGTCAATAACAACAAAAGTTCCCCAATAGGAATTGGGTGCCTCACAAAACCAAAGTCTAAAGCATTCCTGCTTGAGTAGTTTTTACAGACTACAAGCAAAAAAAACAGTTTGGATCATTACCCAAAATTGAAATGAAAAATTAACTTTCACAGGGAACCATCCTAGATTCCTAACTCATGATACTAAAATAGCAAACTTGTAATTTCTTTTTCTTTTTATCTTTTTCAATCTGCATGCTTTAGATTTAAAAAGTCACCCTATTGAATCACTACAGGAACCCAAAAAGTCCTTATCTGGAGATCTGTATGTTTTTTTTACCTTGGTTTCATGATCCAAATATTCCTCCTCAAGACTTCTTAATGGATTTAATGCTTTAGAATCCTCATTCTCTGCATTAGATACCACCCCTGACCTGTTTTGTCAGGTCAAAATACATTAAGAATAGAGAAAACAGAATAAAGGCACAATTATCAAGTGCCAAAGAAAAAATGATAATTTAAACATTACTTCTTGCTCAAATTCTTAAGATTCTCCACAAATTTCCCTATACGGCTGATAGAAGGCCCCAACTCTTTCTGCATTAGAACATGAGATGTTTACTTAAGAAGCAGGAGAGATAAAGAGAATGAAAGATAAGGATAGGCAGAGCGTCAATACCTTGTAGGCAGAGAGAAGATCAATGGCGAAGTTCACAAAATAGTGCTCATGTTTCTCCAATTCATCACTTGAAATGCAAAAAAGCAATAACTATTTAAAGCACAGTATATACAGCACGAGAAAGAACATAAACCAAATTTAACTACAACTTTCAGTCTAAATGAACACAGTGACAACAAATGGAACAATGAGCATTTAACAATTGAACAGAGTTGAAGAACATACTTGACCTGCTTCTCCTTGGTCTCTGCATATGAGCACTTGAGTACCCAAGTATCTTCCAAAAAATTCATCCATGTATGTAGAACATCTGCCTCGACCTTACATGAAGCAATGGATTTTGATAGTTCATCTTCCTGTCAAAAATTTTGACCAGAAAAAATAAGATAAAATGACTACAAATGAATGAACCACTGTGGGGTAGGGGGGGTTAAGATCCAGAATATTATCAAAACCTTTGTTTCCAAGTGAGCCACAATCTTGGTATTAGCTTCCTCAAATTGGTCCCTCTCTTCCCTGGTATTGCGAAGGCGAGAATTAGCTGCAGCCAAGGAGATATTGACCTGTACCAAAAGAATAATCATAATCAAATTGGTCCCTCTCTTTCAGATATTCACAATCAGGGAAGAAAAACTAATTTAATATATACGAATTTGGAGAAGGAAAAGATCACATCAAAAATACCATTTTTTAAGAAAATAATACAAACCTTGAAATGTAATGAAAAGAGAATCCAAGATCACAAATTTATCGGAAACAATAAGCTCAGCATTATTTTGAAAATATGAAACACTTATTTCCTGTTTTTCATGAATTTTCTTGTTTTCCATTTGGAAAATCGTAGAGAAAATTTGGGACAAGATTTTTGAGTTCTGTTAGTTTGTGAGGATGGGGTGATTTTTGTAAGAAATAAGAAAATTGGATTTCAGCCAAAAAAATCATGTGCTGTACCCACAGTTTTGATGAGAAATCATGGTCTTGGACAATTTTTTTTTTTTTAAATCTAGAAAAAGTTCCAGGGTCGATTCCCACGCAGCTGGGACATCTTTCTAAGGTGAAACCACATGGTTGGACCTTCATGGGCTACTCTTGCTTAGCCTTGCTTGCATGGGCACCATTAGCCTTAACTAACTGATGGTGTCAAGGCTTGTAACTAATAGATGTACTTTAACAGCATGGAAACCAAACCAGGAACTATTTTTTCGAAAGTTCTTTTAATAAAATCAAACAACATCCTTCAACCAGACTCTCAGATAAAGTCATCCATTGCCTGGATCAAGGAATCAATGTCTGTGATTCTCGAACTTGATCAAGATGCTTATATGATTCTCATTGGAAGCATATATGATTCTGCCTCGCATGAGGAAATGTATTTATGTATATGAGAATTATATAACAATTTTTTTTCGTATTTTTTTTTTTCGTCTGATGCATATATGATTCTCATATACATATCTTTTTAAACTGCTTAAATCAATAAAGCCAGAATGTAGGAACAAACAAGAAAACCAGGGGGCAAATAAGAATATGTTCGTCAGAGGAAACCAGAGTATAGGAATAGGGCAAAATACAACTAAACAAAAAATCTAAGTAGGTACGCATTTAGGAAATCATAGAGAAAAAACCAGAGAAAACCTTTTTCAATTGAGCCTCAAGATCATCCCTTTGTCTTTCAAGCTCTGCAACCTCAGCTTCTATTTCCTGAAAATAGCCGTCAAGATAAAATCTAAAATTTTCCTCCCAAACTTATGAACTGAAGAAATAAGCCCCTAAACTTCTGATGTAAAAAACAATATTAATGTATCCACATATTCAATGGACAAAATTCGGCCAGTTATTAAATGCAAAAGACCAAAAGCTGAAAAGAGGGGAATACAATGTCTGCCCCTGCGACCTTGAAAAAAAGTATATGAAACACCACATAATTGAAGTGCTTTGACATGTTTCCGTGATAAAGAGAGAATGATAGCACCTAAGAATTTCTTTGAAATAGGTGGCATTCAAGTACAAACTACATGTCATCCCATGTTTATATGTTAGTAACGTTGAAGCACATTACCTTCTCTCTTTCACCCACTTCACTAGCTTTAGACGCACGAACTTTTAGAGCTTCCTCCTTTTGGATTCTGTCATATACATGTTACAATGAATTTAGTTTGTTTTTTTGGTCTAAACCATACATTCTGAAAACACTTGTAACTAAGTGAAAACTACATGAGAATACTCAATTAATGGTATAATTCCAAAGAGCGACAAGGATTTCACAACAACTTCATTTAAGGTCCCTTTACAGGCAATATAGGGTAAAGGTTGTAGAGAAACCCTGCTAAAACAGTTAGAAGTGTCTAACTTAGGTGAGGCAAAGTTATAACAGATAAAGTATACAGTTTTCCTGCACCTGGTGCCTAAAGAATTTGTGGTCTCACTGTTGGAACTAAATCTGACAATGGATATAGATAGAAGTGAAAAAAGTGAAGCCCATGACTTGTTTGGTTTGTTCTCCACCGCTAGATTTAGATCCCAAGGTGAGTGACTGATGGTCTACGGTCATTTAGGCTGTTATGTTTCAATACTAAATCTACAGGTGATTGTAAATTAGTATAATCTTTTGTCGAAAGATTCTAATAACTCTGTTAAGATTGACATGCAATGATGCCAATGCCACCAAGAAGTATATCCATGAATAGATCTGATACTACAGAACTCAACATGAGAATAAAAGGTTCCTAAAATTGTGTTGTTCTACCTGTTATCTGAAATACGATTTTCCGCTTTTGCAGAGGAGCTAGCAAGAGATTCTGATAAAACCTTCAATTTGTCAACCTGCTTATACAACCAAAATAGTGTTGGTTATAAGAGTTTTTGTAACATCGTGCATGAGTAAGAAATCAAAACATCAAGTTGTACATAAACTGGAAAACATAAAAATGATATTGAAGTACAAATATTCATCATCTCATAAGGCAGAGATCAGTAGCAATTAGACGGCAGATGCAAAAAAAGAAAAGGATTAGCTCTAACATATCAATACTAACTTTCCATTTAAACTATGTTCGCAAACTGTTAAAACTTATGCATGCATCACATAGGCATTGATTTCTTGACCCAGGCACTAGATAAACCTTTTACCCATTTTGAATCAACAGATGTACTCCTAGTACTACACATATACAGTTGCATCTCCATAACAGAGGAGTTGTAGCATCTAGCAATATCCTTTGTTTAACAGACACACTCTGTCCATATTTACAGCCAACAGGTTGACGGGCACAAGTACCACATGGCAATGCTAAAATCTCAAACGTAAACATAAAATTCACCAAAGATAATATTCAAACAAATTTTGAGACTATGCTTTCAGATATGTACTAACTGGAGATAAAGAAGACAGAGCAAGACGTACTTTTTGAGCATGGATCTCTGAAGAATCTCCACTGTTCAAGAGTTTCTTCTTCAGTAAAAGCCCTTCTAATCTGGAACAAGCTCGAATTTGTGCAAGTGCTTTTTTTAATGCCTATGAGAAACGCAAGGCCATTAGATTACATATCATATACCTTTCATGCTTCAGGAAACAATATCCAATGTAAAATTTTCATCATTCCCTTAAATTCAGCCTTAAGAAGGATCAAATGCAGCACTTGCATCTGTACATGTACACCTTTTCAATGGCACAGTTCATTACACCGTGGGCATGCTGTTTTACAATTTTCACTAAGTTGCCTGTTAAAAGACGGTCCATGGAAATCTTTAAATGGATTCATTTACTGTCTGCCTGCTAACCTTGTGCATTATATATTAGGGATTCAATTGGGCTCTTTTTACATGAAAACCATTGGTGGATGTACACAACAATTACTACTAAAATGAGAAGCCAGCAGGTTCAATTGCTTATGACCATAGCAGTAATCTAATGGTCTCTGGTCAAACAAATAATAAAAATGGCATCATAAATCTGTGAAGCTTTTTCTTCAGTTTCAATGTCTTTGCACTTAAGTTCATCATACAAAACCAATGAGGCAGTGAGGCACAGTTAATGACAGCACACCTTACCTGTACTGTTTCCAATTTTGTTTCTTCCGATACTTTGTCATGACCTTCAGTTGAAGGAGACGTCAGCAGTGGTGTCCTTCCATCAAGCTTCTTCTTTAACCTAGAGGCCTCATCATCTAGTCTGTAAAAAGGACATATATTTAACTATGGAGGTAAGAAACATGTTTATCGGCCCAACCTCACTGCAGATGAGTGAGGTTATTCTTTCCTACCAGCCTGAATATAAAAAGTTTCTGAAAATAAATCTTCCGAAAGTTTACACATAAATCAGAACAATCAAAATTCAATCTAGAACGTAAATTCACTGCTTATTCTAGTCAAACATGGTAGATTAACATGTGGAAGATGAAAGTTTCTCATGATCGTTTATCAACTGAATGAACCGACTTATTAACATTCATTCTTTGGGATAAATGGGTGTGATTTTGTGTAGACGTGAAAAGTTACTCTTGAAATTGCTATATTACGACACTGTGCATAACCTACTATGCGGTAGATTGAGAAGGAATACATTAGTTTGATAACACCAACATAAATCAGAACCAAAAGAGATAGAGAGAGAGAAAAGATCCATTTTTCACACACCTTCCAAGATCAGCATTTATCTTCAATCCTGTAATTGCACTTTGTGCAAATTGAAGCAATTCCTCTCGTTTTACCTGTATACAAAAGAATATGATGAGCTAACATGCTTCACTTAAGAAATAGAAGGATCAAGTCTTGCATGAATTGAAGGGAGTAATCAATACTCGCATTTAAGTAATGGAGCTAAGAAAATTGATGTTTAGTGAGAGGGATTTGCATTATGATTTCATGACCGTTGCTAAACTAGTAGAGACAAAAGGGGCAGTTTTATTTACATGATAAATCCAACATTAAAAGAATGAGAAAAAAATTTGTTCAAACTTCACGAAAAATATAAATCAGGTTTCCCAGAACTCTCCAAATTTGTTGATATGATGTAAATTGTACTCATAGTTTTATGTATTTACCAATACTTCATCGTTGTAGCTCGAAAAAGCCGTTGCCAAGTCCTGTATGCTGCTCACAATTGCATTGTGAACTTCTTTCCCTCCGGTAAGACAGAGCCTGTAGATTTCATATAAAACAAAAATGAGAAAGAGAAAAAAGAAAGAAGAAACAAAGTCCTATTCATGCTAACACCAACACAATTCATTAGTGCTTTGTTTTCACCTAAACATCTCCGAGAGTAAGGCAACCTCTTCATCATTTGGTGCTTCAAGAATCTGAGTCATAGAAAAGAGTTAACCTGCGGTTAACTTCCATAATCAGCAATTTAAAATCATGCCAGATTTAGAGTTATTAGGTAAGTATGTATGATAAAACAATTAGATTTTTAATAATCCTATTCCTTCTTTAATTAAGCGAGCACCAAGTGTTTCATAACCCAATTGCATATGAGGCAATGCAAAGAAACCATCTCAAACTTAGATTACTTCCCGTCCTGCTCCGTTGAGTTCTGCCATTCACTTAATAAGCAAGAATTCACTCCATGTAGATCATTAGGTAATGCATCTTAACAACATTTGTATGCCAGAATCATTTCTCAAACACACTAGTAGTTACCATAAGGCCCTACGGAATCATAAGTTATCGCCCCACCCCCAACACGATGCGAAGCTACAATCTTACAATAGTTCAAAAAATTGCTATACAAAAATCACCCCCATTTCCTTCTCAGCAATGCCATATTTAATTTCAAGCACACTTGCAGCATTCATTATTGAAACACATACCATAGACAATGTAATGCCCTCCAGAGCCTGACTCAGAAGAAAAACGTCGCGGAAATTCATCGGCTCACCACCAACATCAGAGTCATAATACAAAACCTATTCACAACAACAACAAGATATTCCATTAGCTCAGCTGTAAACCAGAGCCAAACACAAGAACAAGACCAGCACTAACCGTCGATATCTTCCTCCGAATATCACTAACATCCTCCGAAGCACCACCGCCACTACTCTGCTCCGCCGCCTTTTCCTTCTCTTCCGCCTGAGACAGCTTCAGTCTCTCCACCTCTTTGAGCAGAATCACCCACCTCCTCAGTATCTCAGCCCTTTCAGGTCCTCTACACGACACAGCTGCTTCCTCCAATCTCTGTACACTCTTCTTAACGCTCCGGAAGCTCCGATTCCCCTGTGAATCATCAATGTCTGAGCACTGAGCACAAAATCAAAACCAAATGTATATGAATTTCAATTCGGAGTTTGTTAAGATTTACCAGTCGATCCTGAAACCGCTTGGCGCCTTCAGCGACGGCATGGCCGGCCTGCTGGACGACGGAATCGGCGTAGTTCCTGACGGTGCGGGTGAGGTTGTTGCTGTTCCCAACCTCCACGGCTTTGTTCACCGCTGATCTCAGCCACGACATTTTGCTCGGAGCCGAATATTCAAGAAATTTTAGGCCGGAAATTAGGTTTGATTTGAGAGAGAGAGAGAGAGAGGTTTGGGGTTTAGGGGAAATGGGGGAAGGGTTCGTGGTGGATTGAGAGAGCCATTGTCAGTTTGGGCAGAAGAAAAGAGGGTGAGGGAGGCAAGTCAGCGTTCTTATTTCGCTCCCACGTTTCTTTACGAGTGAAGCGGTGTCGTTTTGGTTCTCTTGCCCCTCCGACAAAACTACCAGTCTGCTACTTCCACGTAGCTTAAAATGTTTGCTTCTTTCTTTGTTTTAGTTCATTTCCATCATTTCCAAACCTTGGTCTTAAAACTGTGTGATACCATCTCCTAATTCTTTTAGGATGTCGATCGGATATAAGATATATAGCCTATAACTATGTGGGCAGCAATATTACAGAAAATACTACTTGAATTATTTCAAATTCAAGCATGTCCATGATTAAATTCTATTTCCTTAGGATATGTGACAATAAGAAAGAGTTGAAATCGTTAATAATAACAAGAAAACCACAAGCGTTGACTTGATTTCAATCATGCTTTAGCTCATCGAGATTACTGCATGTTGAACAAGATGAAAATGCTTCAAGAGGAGCCGAGGATACTACTCATGCTATTTGAGACTAAAATAGCACAAATTTCTGAACAAGCATTTTCTCATTTTCAAACCTCTAATACGTAAAGCAAAGCAAAGGTTATTCCAAAGGAGCCGATCATGTGCAGTGCTCGTGGGAGCTCCGACTCTTATGAACTGGGCTTGACCTTGATCAGTTAATTTAAAACGAAGCTCAATGCATGTGAGGGTGGAGAGGCTTTGAGACTAAAATCTTTTGGGCTTAACCCCTAAAGTCCCTTTTTTTCATTTCAATAGGGTATATGGTTTGATGAGCACCACCCTATGTTGTAATAGATGTGGGATCACTCCCTATCTCTTTCCACCGAATATGGGTAAAGCTACTCTATACATAAATGACAAACATTTCCCTATATCAACACATGGTTTTCTATGTCGGATATTTGCACCTCCAACTTCATTTCATACATTTGTCTTAAATTCTTGTACTACGTTACCTGTCGTTACAAGAATCGTCCCATATTTCACGACATTTTAAATCTCATTTCATCATAACCACACTTTTTTCCACTCAACTAACATAATGAATGTCAGAATTTCTGTTTGGAAGATACAAATCCAAACAACAACTATTGCATCGAATGAAAAGGTGAAAATAAGGGAGTGAACTTAGTAAAATTAGAAACACAAAAGAAACAAATTATAAAAAAAAAAAAAAAAAATTTCTTTTTTTTCCCTTCCTTTTTGTATTTTTTTTTTCCTTATAAAATAAAATATATACAGCGGTGGTAGTTAGGAGTTAAGGTCCAGTTTCCCTCCATTGATCGACCGGTAAAGCTTCCCTCCACGTTTTAAAGCCTCCGACCTTCCCCTCACTCACGCGCCGAGCACGTGCTTACATCTACCTCTTACCGGACCCTCATGAATGCTTTCCTCAATTCTCAAACGCTCCCAATCCGTCATCACCATGCCACCATGAATACGACAACCTCTACCAGACCCTCACCGGTCCACTCTCCCTCTCTCAATCTCTATATAACTAAACCTTTACAGCTTCCTACACCAAACGCTTCTCCATCCCAAAACAATAACATCAACACCAACACCAACACAATCAAATGGCTCAATCAGTTACCGGAATTCAGGTCGAAGCGACCACGTTTCCTCCCGCCGTCAAGCCTCCGGGCTCCGCCAATACTCTGTTCCTCGCCGGCGCAGGTACTTAAACTTACAAAAAGTAATGTTCTCTTTTGTTAGATTTGATTTTGGCTTTAATCTGTGCGGTTTGCTAATGTGTCCAGGGGCGAGGGGGCTGGAGATACAGGGGAATTTCGTTAAGTTCACGGCGATTGGAGTCTACTTGGAGGATAAGGCCGTGCCGGCGCTCGCCGTTAAGTGGAAGGGTAAGACGGCCGAGGAGTTGACGGAGTCCGTTGAATTCTTCAGGGAGATCGTTACAGGTAAAATGACTTGGCTTCGATTAATGTTGTTGAAAAATGGTTGGACTAAATATAGTACGTCGATCCTTATGATTGTATAATGTACTTCAATCATTGGAATTGTATGCCTAATTTTGTCCTAATCTATTTGCTCGTGTTCTGTTTAAGAATCAGTATTTTTATCTTACCAATAGACAATGGTAATAATCTTGATTTTACTAGTGTTTAAGGTATTGAACCTTACGAAAGTTAGAAAATTTTGACCTATCCCGATCCATAACCTCCCTCACCAATTGGGCTAATTCGAAGTGCTTGCTAAACTTGTTTGCTTGGTTTGGTTAGCTGATAGAGATAAATTAGTGTGGTAGATTCGATCCAGTTGTGAGATCAGAGTATCAGAATCACAACAGAACAAATAATATAGACATTCAAATGGGCTGCCTTTGTTTTTTGCTGTAAATGTGTTTGTTTTTGTGGAATGGATATAAACTTGGCTATCATTTTGCAGGTCCATTTGAGAAATTCACACAGGTGACGATGATACTGCCATTGACTGGCCAGCAATACTCGGAGAAGGTTTCAGAGAATTGTGTTGCCATTTGGAAAAAATTTGGAATTTATACTGATGCAGAAGCCAAAGCCATTGAAAAGTTTGTGGAGGTCTTCAAAGATCAGACCTTCCCACCTGGTGCTTCTATTCTCTTCACACAATCACCAAATGGATCATTGACGGTTAGTAAACATAGTATTCACATTCACAGTTGTATTTGACAGCTGAGTTTTTGAGTTTTGACATATTTGTTTCCCTTTCGATACAGATTGGCTTCTCCAAAGATGGTTCCATACCAGCAGTTGGAAATGCGGTGATTGAAAACAAGCTACTTTCCGAGTCAGTTCTTGAGTCAATCATTGGAAAGCAAGGTGTTTCTCCTGAAGCAAGGAAATGTGTGGCTACAAGGATATCAGAATTGTTGAAAGAGAGTGATGATTGCGTGGCCTGAAATGGGGAAGTAAAGGAAGCAGAAGTTAAGGCATGAAACTGAGAAAGGAGAAGAAAACAAAAATCTTATACTGTATTTGAAGGCCTGCTTTAGTCTGAGAAAGGAGAAAGAAAAAAAAAATGAAATAATCTTATTCTGTATTTGAAGGCCTGCTTTAGTCTCTGATCTATTGCCATATATCTTTTCTGCATTGTCCATATGAGAAATAATCAAGCATGTTCTGTTTGTCCTGTTCTACAATGATCTTATTCTGTATTTGAAGGCCTGCTTTAGTTTGTGTCCTATTCCCAATTGACCGATGAAAATTAAGGGTGATCTGGTTGGAGATATCAAAGGGTGGTTGAATTTTCTTCTATTTTTGCAAGTTAAGTAACTGCATCTTTCAGTCTTTTCTCTTTCGAGTTTAATCTGTTCAAACTCAGGATGGTTTTAATTCTGTGTACCAGTGCTGCTCTTAGCCCTTCATTTGTTCTGCGCTTCTTCCCAGAGTAACCTGCCATTTACATTTGTACTTTTGTTTTTTCAGTTTTGTTCTTTTGGTATCATCCACATTATCTTTGCTGAACTGAAATAGTGAGATTCGGATCCAAACAAATGATTTACAAAACAAAAAAGAAAATCAAATGA
This sequence comes from Rosa x damascena, assembly GCA_001662545.1. Lineage (NCBI taxonomy): Eukaryota > Viridiplantae > Streptophyta > Magnoliopsida > Rosales > Rosaceae > Rosa > Rosa x damascena. The sequence goes on from LYNE01001683.1 coordinate 38,390, forward strand.
AATTGAGGGTCGAAACAATCATCTTATCCGTTGATCTATCAAAAACGACAACCACCCCCTCAATCGGCTTCTATTGTGCTCTACTTCACTGAAAGGACAACCTTAAGAACGGGCGACTTCAGCATAATTCAGGTCTACATCGATGGCCAGATGAAGTCCAAAGTGACACTAGAATTACTCGATCAAGTGCAAGATGGCCACCATCTACCCTGTGATTGCCGTAGTTCCTACAATCAATAATGTGACATTGGCCTCGGGTAGTAATTAAGTCCAACCTACGTACCTTTGTAGAAAAAAAACACAAAGGGATGGTGCAATTTTTATTTGTATTGAATTGTGTTGTAACCTTTACATGAATGAGTAAATATATAGACAAATAAAAGAGACAGAAGATTAAGAGGATTCACACTACTTGAATCCTACCTAAACTGATTACAGTAGAAGAAAGTCAATAAGAAAGGACACCATGCTTAGACTTGCTTCACCATGCTTGAAACTCCATTGAATGAGAGAAGACTATTTGTGCCATGCTGCAGCAGCAGCACCAGCACCATGCTTGCTTTGCAATACCACATGCACAAACGTAAATTGCAAGTTAACCGTACCTTGACTATATCACCAAATCTTCAATAACCTTCAATGGTCAGTGCCATTGAAGTGTTCATTAGAGAAGGTAAAAGCTCAGCTTCTCTACTCCAATGTAGCTTCTCCATTGCATGTTAGTCTCATCATATCTTGTATTTGCATGTAGTTCTCTTTTTATCCTAATATTCTTCCACATAACATATAGATCCTAGACTGTTTTTGACTATTCAGGTCTATGATGAACATGTAATTTACATCATTCAAAGTGTTCTCAAATCAAGAGAATGAATTCCTTTACACTTCATAAGTTCTTATCCTTGATCTGTTACAAAAAATGTGCGAAAGGAAAAGTTTTACTTGGAACATCTAGATCTTGCGAACTTCACAAAAACTATAGATTTTGTAGGGGGAGCCGAATCCCATAAAGAGAACCTTTGACACAAATCCTCAAAACCTAATTTTTTTTTTTGTTTGGCTCACTAAACTTAAGGAATTAAGCTAAAAACCCTTTTGACCTATATTCTAAACACATCTCTCAAACTCTCTCTCCCTCTCTCACCACTCTAGGTTAAAGAGCTGAAGTTGTTCACTTGGTTAATTATCCGATAGGATAGAATCAAGTAGTGTTGTTGATTCTTTGTCAAACATGTACCAGCTGCAAGAACAGAAATAAGATTTTCAAATGGATGCCTTAAATCCTTTGGCGAAACGCATTGGGGACATTCTTGGTCTGTACATTGATGTTGACCATGATAATGATTTTGACTGTATCGGAAGTACTCTTCGTATCCAAGTTCGTCTGGATGTTAATCAGCCTCTACTCCAACGGACTACTGTGACTCAAGAAGACACTGGAGATTTAGAGGTGGAGTTTTCGTATGAACTTCTACCAGAGTTCTGCTATTTTTGTGGTGTCCTCTTTCATTCAACTGGTTGCTGCCCTAAGTGTGGAGAACATCCAATTAATCCGGCGGATTTTCCATTTAGCTCTTCCCTTCACAATACTTCACTAATGTTGTCGAGATTCCGTCCTCCCAATTCTCAATCCTTTTCTGTTGGTTTGGCTGTTTTTCTTGGTAGAGCTGATGTCGGAATTAGTCATGTTGCAACCAGTGCAGATTCGGTGGTGGTTCATGGTGAGCGGTTACCAGCAGTTACTGACGGTTATACTAGGAGCGTGCAGACGGGTTTTCATTCTTGTCAGATTTCATGGGCCTCTTCTAATCAACCCTCTTCTACTTCTATATTGGGCTCTTATTTTCCCACTCAGCTCCAATCTATTTCAGGCCCTTTTGAAAAGTCACATGGCTTTTTAACACCACCTGGACAATCTGCTGGCACATTCTCAACGAAGCAAATTGATTCTATGGCTGCTCTTATCCCTGCTACAATTGGAAAATCACATTCTTCTTTGCCAGTTATTGCTTCTTCTTTTTGGGATCCATTTCATCTCAATTCGGGTTTGGTGGAAGTACCTATTGTTTCTCATAGTGAATCTTTCTCTTCTCATCGTGTTAATTTAAAGAAGGCAGCCCGCTCAAAGACCATGAAATCGAGTTTGGAAGGAAAACTTGGTTTTATCTGATGATGCTCTTCTGACTTCTCTGAGGACAAAGAATCTCTTACTACATCACATCCCTCTTCCATTGAAACTCCGATGGGACCTCTCCAAGATGTTGGTGATTGCATTTCTTTAGTTGTGGCCTCCCCTCGGACTTCCAACTCTAAAATCGAAACTAGTTCTGCTTCACGAGCTATTACTAAAGGAAAGGGTCCTTTGGGTTCGGGTTGGCAAAGCCAATTCAAAAAATGACTTTTCATGGTGTGCTCAAGTATTGGGTCGTCTTGGAAGCAAATTATTCTGCTCCTACTATTGTTACTGCTTGTAAAGGTTTGGCTTTTAGCGCTGTTAGGGATGCTCTATGTGAAGGTTTGTTGATGTTCTACTTGGTTGAAGTGAATTTTGATGTCAGCAGGCCACCACCTATCTGTGTTGGTGATTCCATTTTATCAATGGGACATCCCCTTCTCCTGCCATTTGAAAGCGCCATAAAGCTCAAGGAGTTTTGTTTCTTCATTTTCATCTTGCTGATGTGGGTAGTATTAGTCTACGACAGATTTAAAGAGGACCTCTGATGTTATCTGGTACTTGGGTTAGTGGACTTTCTCAATTATGACTTTGCCAACCTTTGAAGTGACTACATCGAAGTATTCTCCCGTTACTGTGATTACTTTATTTCTGTGGTTGCTATCTTTTCCATTAGGTTGTTATATCTGTGATGTGCATCTATTGTGTTTGTGAAGATGTAGTGAGACAAGAAGTGAGGACATTTTTATCTCGCTTCTTCTCTATACTTATATGTACATATTACTCCATAGGAAATGTTTTCAGGCAGCATATTTAGTTAGGTCCGCGCTTTTGTTTCCTGCTTTCCAAATTTAGGGTAGAGGATTAACCACAAGAAGAAATGATCATTTACCCAATTTTAGGCACCAAATTGCCCACTTACCCCACTAACATTTTTTTAACCCCATTTACCCAAAACACTCTAAGGGATTATTTCCCTCATACCCAATTAATTCTTTTTTTATTCTTTTTTTTTTGGACTTTTTTGCCCTCTCCTTCTTTCTCACTTAGAGAGAGAGGTCTCCAGACGACGTCGGATCTCTCTCTCCCTCCCTCCATCCCTCCAACAGGTCGCCCACGAAGTCGGCTCTCGCCATCGCCTCGCCGAAACTCGTTGTCGTGCTCTCCGCGGCCAGGCTCTACGCCAAGCCGACGGTCCTCGTCGCTGAGAAGCTCGGCGAGGCCGGGTTGGACATTCTGAAGGAATCGACGACCGCCAGTAGAATCGGGTACGTCTTCGATTTGCTTCTATCTCTCTTGCCAGCGACTGATCATCACGGAAATCGCAACTTGATTGTATCTCCGATCCAGGGCTGCAATCAGAATCGTTGTAATTGGAGTCAAATTAGTGTGAAGGCAAACGGTCAACCGGAATTGTTGCAAAACGACTGGAATTGTGGGCAAAATCATCAACCGGAGTCAAAATTATTGGGGGGAAATATTATTGGGGGGCAATAATCTTCCTATTGGGGGGAAATAATGTGTCTTAATTGTTATAAAGTCTCTATAATTGTGTTCAGTGATATTTTCCTTTGTGTTAAAGACTGCTTCTAATGTGTTTTGGTATTTCTGATATATTATTGAGCAGCAATAATCTGTTTATTGCGAGGCAATAATATATTTGTTTTGTTATTTTTTGCATGAATATGGGTGATCCTTTTGTTGTTAGGTGCATTTATTCTTGTTAAGAGACCACTCGGGAAGCCTAGGGTGAAGCGGTTCAAGTGAAGTGGAGAGTGTGCAAAAAAAGCCAATTAGTTGTGGACTTAAATTCACCAAGTATTGAATTTGAATACCTCTACTTTTGTAAACTAATTTAAAACCAAATTGAGTTACTTCTGACCATCTATAAAAAAAAATTATTGGGGGGCAATAAACTTTTTATGACCATAAACCTAATTATGTTGGTTAATGAATCTAGCAGCATTTTGTTGAAATGACCTGTAATAAATGAACCATAGTTAAGAAATTATTGCGGGGCAATAATCTGTCTATTGCCTCCCAATAGACCACCCCAAAAATCACAAGTTTATATCATTGACAGATTATTGTACTTTAATAAACTCAAAACAACATAAGACTTATCAAAACTCTAATTTCAGTAATTAATTAACCACAGTTAAGAAATTATTTGG
>LYNE01001684.1:7490-24159 GCA_001662545.1 Rosa x damascena
CAGAGAGGGACTTTGGGGCACCCTCCCGAGAGCAAAACTGAGAACGTTCCTAGTCAAGTTAAAGCTCTTGCCAATTTTAAAATCGTTCAGGTAACTTCGTTTTAACCATGCTTAGAAAGTAAGGATTGCATTGATTGTTTTGTGTGATTCACATAGAGGGTTGTTTTTTTTGGAATATAGGCTGCTATTGGTGGATGGCATTGTTTGGCTGTTGATGATCAAGGCCATGCTTATGCCTGGGGTAACAGCTCTTTCATACTATTGTTTTTTTTCGTTATTCTTGAATTTGATATAAGAACTAGCGTAACTCCTTTAGCCAGTTACAAAGACATGGCTGTGTCTAATTAATGTTGATAACCAGTTTTATTGAGGGTGTTGGTGTTGTTTATACCATTTTGAGGGAACAAGAGTTGTTTGGTGCAGGTGGAAATGAGTATGGACAGTGCGGTGGAGAACCTGAGCGTGACACTGGTAAACCTTTGAAAAGGGACATAGTGATTCCTCAGCGCTGTGCTCCCAAACTTGTAGTTCGCCAGGTGAGTTGCTAATGCGAATTTTTTGGTTCATTACATGACACAAACTGTTGGGTGTGCATCACCATTGAATTTAGTTGCTTTCTCTCAGCAGAATATTCTCCTTTCCCACGCACTGGATAGTGTTCTCCCCAACTGTTGTTGTCTGATCATTGAGTTGTGGAAATGGATTTCAAAAACCACTTTGAAATGAAAAATCAGATGAAGCCAGTGATTTGTTCTGATGTAACTATAGAAACGATGAGCATACACTACCAGCCTACAATGTTTAAGAGTATTAGATTATATGATTATTATTACCCATTTGGAGCTTATATATTTTGTCCAAGGAAGTCAGTATCAAGCGGCATCTCTCCATATTTGATATGTCTACTTTCACATCACAGGTAGCTGCTGGGGGCACTCACTCTGTGGTGCTTACACGTGAAGGGCATGTATGGACATGGGGTCAACCATGGCCTCCTGGAGACATGTATGGTGCCCTTAGACTTTGTCACTTGTTTCTAAGCATCTTTTTTACATAGCATAATGTCTATATCAAGCATCTTTCTTGCATCAGATAATGTACTGTACCAACCCTTTTCATAGTTATTCTACCAACCTGCATGCAATTGAGAACTCATTGGACTATTATCAGTACCATCATCCGTAATTTTTCTTCTGATTTTCAGAAAACAAATTTCAACACCTGTACGAGTACAAGGTCTTGATGCGGTGAAGCTCATTGCAGTAGGGGCATTTCATAATTTGGCTCTCCAAGAGGATGGCACTTTATGGGCATGGGGTAACAACGAATATGGACAGCTTGGAACAGGGGATACGCAGCCAAGATCACAACCCATTCCTGTCCGCGGACTTTCTAGTCTTACTTTGGTTTGTATTGCAGTCTCCTATTGGTTTTCTTTCTTCTATTTTAGTCATTTATGCTTAGCAGGTAACACAACTGTTTGATTAGCAAAATTTCTTTCATTGTGCACCTTCTGGAATATGCTATTCACAGATGTGTGGTGTTCTCCTGACCTAGATTTCATCATAACTGTGTCATCTTATGAAGCAGTTTTGAAGTCTTGGTAGTCTATATTGTCCATATATGGAACAATTTCTACAGCAGGTGCTGAATTGGGGGAAAAGGGCACTTTAGTCATTAGTCAGGGTGGGATATTGATAGAGCGGCAACTACATAAGCAGTAGCTAATGGTTGGGGCATCTGTACCTTGGCCTTCATATAGTACATAACAAAGTGGCATAAGATTTGAAACATTTCTACCACATACTCAGGGTTGAATTCTTGAAGCAATGAAATTGTTGCTCTTATGCTTCTGTAGCAGTTAAATATTAGAATGAGTCAACAGAATTAATCTTCTTTCAAGTTTATGTTTAATCCTTGGAATGTTTTCTGGTCAAATTAGGGTTCAGAGAATATAAGTGTCAAAGATCAACCAACTCCATCCTATCACTTTTATGCATAGATTCTTGCAATACAATACTGATGATGTAGCTAATTTACTTAATAATACCTATTTATACAGTGAAAGAAAAAAATTGGGAATTATCTTTATGAGATTTGTTATTAGGTAGAAACCCGGAAGCCTCTCCTCACTCTAGCCCGTCTTGTGGTGCTAATTTTGTCTTGCTTGTTTGTGATTTTCTTCTCCTCACGTAGCCAGGAGATAATGATACAATGGCCTCTGGCTTTTATGTTTATGACTTTATCAACTGCTCATAACAAGATGGTTATTCATGACTCATGTGATATGATTTATTATTTATTAACCTTTTGTGCCACTATAGGTGGATATTGCTGCTGGAGGATGGCATTCTACCGCACTAACGGAGGATGGAGAGGTGATGATTACTCTCACTCTACTAAATATTAGCTATGAGGTTTTTCGTTTGCATTAGTGTAATCTATTGGAAGCTGTTATTAGTCTAAAGGTGGTTAGTCTTACTCTATAGCTAGCCAACTGGTTTTTCCAATTCAGCTGCGTAGGTATTAAGATCATAGCTGTTTACGGTATCTTCTTTTTTTTGATTTGATGATGCGTCAATCACTATTTGAGATAAATTTTCGATAATTTAAATATCCTGTATTGTTAATTTTCTATGTACTGGGCTAACAGAACCTCATTTCCTTGCCTATATTATTATATTGCAGGTGTATGGATGGGGCCGAGGGGAACATGGTAGACTTGGTTTCGGCGATAATGATAAGAGCAGTAAAATGGTCCCGCAAAAGGTTCATCTTTTAGCTGGGGAGGATATCGTTCAGGTACCAATTATATTGTTTTCCTTGCAAATCCTCTGATAGCTTTGCTTAGTGGGAACTTAGAATACATGGAAACCTATTTGAGTATATAAAGTCAGTGCAGTGACTGACACGTCAGGAGAGGTGGGTTCTGGACTAGTTCTAAGTTCTAACAATGCTTTTGTGGTCGATGGTGATAGACAGCAAATGATGTTAGAATTTCAGATATATTTTCTAATAAAGTTCTTATTCTGTTTTTCGTAAGACCAAAAAGGGGTTTCATGTATTCTGATTTGGGAATTCCAAATCGACTAATTAAAGATGTTAGCTGTTTCTCCATACCAGTTTTGGTAGAATGGGTGAAAAAGAGGAAAGAGATCATCTTAGTGTGCTAGCCTAAGACATTATTTCATGATTTGAATCTCATTTTTGGCACTATGCCTTATAGTCTTAGTCAGAACATCTGTCAACGTTTCCTACCATTTGAAATAGACAATGATGCACTTGGCTTCTTCATCATTTGATTGAATGGTCTATGAACGACACGTTGTCTTTTGCCTATTGTCAATTGTTTCTCTTGTTTTGACTGCTCTGAAGTTCCTGCACGCTATAGTAGTAATCTCAACTACTTTAACAGCTAGAGATAACTCTTGCTTAATTGTGATATAGGTGTCTTGTGGAGGCACTCACTCTGCTGCATTAACACGTGATGGGCGCATTTTCTCGGTAAGAAACTCTTACTGCCGTCATTAAGCTGAAAAATGCAAGTTCCCAGAATATCAATAACACTATTGAAAGACCTCTGTTCGACCTAGTTGGTCGGTGTCTCTTTCTGGTCTTCAAAATTTTAAATTTTCTTTTACATTATGTTTGATTCCGAAATCGACTGCATTTGTTTATATTGGCAGTATGGTCGAGGTGACCATGGACGTCTCGGATATGGAAGGAAGGTAACAACTGGTCAACCGATGGAAGTCCCCATCAAACTCCCTCCCAAAAATGTCAGCGACACTGAAGCCCAGGGACATTGGATTGCCAAACTTATTGCCTCTGGAGGTCGCCATACTCTGGCAATAGTCGAATGGAAATCAGATGAATCAACTGAATCATAATGGTGACGAGTTAATTTTTCAGTACCTAGAATAATTGATGTTTGGTTCTGCATAACTGTACTATTTAAGATGAAATAGTAAGCATATGAGGAATGATAGTTTACTTTACTAGATCTAGAAGGGAGTGAATAGATTGATCAGTCTCCAAATTTATGTTGAAAACTTCGGGTTAACAGTTAGTGTTGCTGCCATCGTTTGTTTATGGAGTTTGGTTTCATAACATTCTGCAATTTCCCCAACATTTCTTTATATTGCTGCCTTCATTTTGTGTTTTTTTTTTCTCTGAGTTGGGTGGATCATCATTGGTATCTGTTTGATACTACGGCAAGCGAAATGTACATTGAAAATTTTACAGGTTCCTTGAAACTGATACACAAAACAAAGCGTGGCTATCAGCTAAGAGATTACTGAACACTTGGTAGTGAGAGGCACAGAACTCAGACAACAGTTGGTCCATATCTCCTCTTGAACAGCCCAGCATTCAGTAGCACCAAGTACAGCAATTGACTTAGTAGTGATATTGCAATTAAAAGTTCCAATGTTTGCTGACAAATCAGAGTATAGTTAGTTTACTGTTCAGTTTTGCTACAAACAACTAATTATCAAGTAAGCTAGATCTTGCTTAAATTATCTTACCAATCGTTTTCCTCTGTGTCCCCCTAATATGACCTCCTTACATACAAAGCTGCATCAAAGACAATCACCCAAGTTTGGTAAATGAAAAGATTAGCAAACACCGACTATAGTATAGTTCCAGTCCTTTGAATCCGTCCTAGTTTAGAGTAGATTACCCGAAAGCCAGTGCTATCATAGCCCAGGAAATAATGGCTAAAGAAGCTGCAGCAGCATGACTTTCGTGCTGCCATGCCTGCAGATGCATCATCCCTATAATTACAGAGCAAGCACCAAACGCTCCGGCAATTAGAGCAAAGATTAACATAAAGTTAGTCGATGTATTCCCTCCCAAATCTGCATAAGTATCACTTCTCAAAGCTCAAAACAGTAAAACTATGTAACGTACTGTAAATCACTAAATTGTGAATGAAGTCAATGAACTAAAACAAATACAGAATAACGTACGTGGATGATTTTGTTCGCCGTCGATGTACTTATCAAGTGACCAACCAGCCAATCCAACCACGATCAGATGAACCACCAGGTTGACTGCTAAAATAGGAGCCATGAAGCTTCTTCCAACTCTTCCAAGCGCCATTGTTAAAAAGCTTAATAACACAAGCTACAGTTCAAATCTCAACGCAGGGCGACGTGGGTGATTCATGTTGATGCAGAAAAGGACACAGAGCTCTGGTTACGTGGTTTCTTGTTAGGACCTCGCCTACAAACGTGTCACTGTTAACGGCATGGTGCCTTTCGAGTGTGTTTGGATGAGAGAAAAAATGATGGAATTTAGTTGAAAATGAGGATTTCATAATTCATAAAAGCCAATTCCCTCGTTTGACATTATCAGATTGGAAATTTTAAATTTCTCTATAGAAAAAACAAAGGAATTCGTTATTTAAATTTCTCACTTCAATTTCCATCAAAATAGGTGTCATTTACGAATTCCTTTGCAGTATTCAATTTTTATTTCCAAAACAAGACTTTTATTTTATTTTATCTTTTTATTTGTTTTAAACTTTCTTAATTTATTACACATTTCAAATCCTAAATAGATGCAACCAAACAATAGAATTTGCAATTAATGGAATTTTAGATTGATGGAATTAAAGATTCCATAGATTGATGGAATTAAAGATTTCATCATTTATAAATTCCTACGGATTTTATAATTTTCGCATCCAAACGCACCGTATAAACCCTGAAAGCGGACTTCTTGGAGTCATGTAGAGTAGAACAAAGGGTCACTTGGATTAATGAAATTACGTGAGTTTATTTGAAAAGGTCCGACGACACAGTTAAAGCCTTAATTTAATTCTTCAACCCAAGGAGTAGGTATGGCAATGGGGAGGGTAGGGTAAGGGGATTAAATTATCATCCCCATACCCGACTTCATTCCTCATCCCCTTACCCGCCCCAATCCCCATAATAAGAAACTGGGGATTCCTCGTCCCCGTTCCCATTGGGGATTAGGTCCTCGTACCCGCCCCTATCCCCGTTAACAATATTACTAATTTATTATATAAAAATTCATACAAATAATTATTAATTGTAAAATATGAAGTTAAAATCAAATATCAACATAAAATAAATTCTTTATTTCAATTAAACAAACACAAGTCTCGCTTAAAAAAGAAAAATAAAAGTCTGCATTTGACAAAAACTGCTTAGTGTAACCTAACAACTTACTCATTTACTCCCAACAAGGTGAATTGAATAATATAAAAAATATAATGACAGAATTTAAATATTGACAAAAGGATGAAGTTTACATAGATATTTATTTATAAATAATATCAAAAAAATATATAATAAATATATATATATATATATTATATAATTCTTATTGGGTGGGTATGGAGATGGGGATCAAAATATCATCCCCGCTCCATACTCGATTTCAGAATTCGAATATTGGGGATCCCCATCTCCGTTACCCGATTTCCCCTAAATTTCTCCCCATTAGGGTCGAATACCCGATGGATACCCTACCCGATGGGGATTATTGCCATCCCTACCAAGGAGGCCAATTCAGACCAAAGAAAAAACCCAAGGAGGCCAATTCTCTCTTCTATGACTAGGAGCTTATCAACAGTACCACCCTAACTTTATGCCCATTTACAGGATTTACCGTTTTGCCCTCATCATCATCCTGACTTTCTTGACTTTCCTCTGCATTCTCAGGGTCTTCAAGGTTAATGCCCTTGTAGGATTTACCGTTTTACCCTCCATCATCATCCTAACTTTCTTGACTTTCCTCTTGATTCTCAGGGCTTCAAGGTTAATGCGGCTGTTAATACTTAAAACCAAAGTACCAAATCCTGTGCCCTATTCAGACTATTAATTACCTGTCTAGATTCTTAACCAAAGTTCACGGTTTCAAACTACCATTTATTCGGAGAGAATCGAATGAGCATGTTTTCTAAATCGAAGCTAACATATGGCCAAACTAACAACTCTTGTTATATTTTCTCTGGTTTTTACTTTTAAAATTCAAAAGACGTTTTTCTCTATTCACTAGAATCACCAGCTGCCTAAAGGTCTGGTGTATGAAATTGCATAGAATTCAGAACAAACCGATAATGGGTGGCAAATCCAGCCACCATGGTTTGTGAAATGCTACGGACATTCTCGAGAAGACAAGGAATTCAATTCAATATCAACACATTAGTGGTAGAGAATTAACATGTTATTGTAATGAAAATCGGTCTACTAGCTTGTAATTATGAAAATTAATGAATTATTGTACAAACAATTATTTAGAGTCTCTTTAGTAGGTACAATAATGTATCAACATCAACAATTCAACATAGATTACAAATTCAATTATTCAATGACCAAGCCTTATTCGGTAAAGTTGAAAGAAAATGAAAGGCAAACCAAATAATAAAATGAAACATGCATAACAGGTGACATCCAACATTAACTGGGATGATGGTATTGCAGGATTGTGTATAAGGTTCCTAAGAAGGTGAGGACCGTGAGGACAAAAGCTGCAAAAAAGGAGATTGTAGCCCATGGTGTGCCAAAATAATCACGTCTCAATTTCTCTCTCTACCTGTTCCATGGTACTTTGTAATATTGTTGCACCTCTCCGCAGAGTCTCAAGTAGTAGAACTCATACAAAGTGTGGCGTCATGGTATAGCTCGTTGAAGAACTTCGAAGCATCATCAGCATGTTAGTGATGTTTGAAGATTTCAAATGGCTCCTTGATAGAGTCAGCAGTTTGTTAGGTTTCTTTTAGTTCAAGTTAGCAAATAACTCCTACTTCTAAGGAGCTCATTGTAGTTTGATTGTTTTTGACTGTTTCCTTAGCTAATTGACCACGATATTAGAGTCTGTTAGATCGTGGGCTGTTTTTGTGCTTTTCTGTTACATGTATTGACTTTATAAGCCAGAACCTTTCATCAATTCAATAAGATTGTGATCCATCAAAGATCTGTGTGAGTTTGCTGTGAATAGATTCTCAACAAAGTGGTATCAGAGCCCCAACATCAGGGCCTGATTGAGTGACGAGAGAAGGAGTGTGAGTTGCACACTGAGAGAAAGAGTGAGTGTGTCGAGAGAATGGCAGAAAGCAGCAATGGCAAATATGTGCAACCTGCCATCCCCAAATTTGATGGATTTTACGAGCACTGGGCGAAGCTAATGGAGGATTTCCTTCTCTCCAAGGAGTACTGGAGTCTTGTAAAGAATGGAATCTCGACAGTACCAGAAGGAGTAGAGCCTACAGAGACACAAGTCAAGCTGATTCAGGAGCAGAAGCTGAAGGATATGAAGATAAAGAATTATCTTTATCAGGCCATCGATAGAGAAATCATGGAGACCATTCTCAACGATGATACAGCCAAGCAAATCTGGGACTCTATGAGGCAAAAGTTCCAAGGTTCAACGAGAGTGAAGAAAGCACACCTGCAGGCCCTGCGCAGAGACTTCGAAGTCCTCATAATGAGGGAAGGTGAAACAATCAATTCATTCTTTGCACATACACTAGCTATAGCTAAGAACATGAAAGCATGTGGTGAAAGTATGCGTGAGAATGTAATTAATGAGAAAATCTTGAGGTCCATGGTCTCAAGGTTTGACTACGTGGTGTGCTCGATCAAAGAGTCAAATAACCTGGAGACAATGACAATTGACGAGTTGCAGAGTAGCCTCCTCGTCCATGAGCAGAGAATGAAGAGTCATGATGAAGAAGAACATGTGCTAAAGATCTCTCATGAAGATAGAGCAGGGAGAGGTAGAGGAAGAGCTACTTTTAGAGGAGGCCGAGGTAGAGGTAGAGTGAGACAGCCTTTCAACAAAGCAGTAGTTGAATGCTTTAAGTGTCACAAGTTGGGACATTATCAATATGAATGTCCTGACTGGGAGAAAAAGGCCAATTATGCTGAGCTCAATGAAGATGAGGAGCTCCTTTTGATGTCATATGTTGAGCTCAACAATTCAAAAAGGGAGGTGGTTTGGTTTCTAGACTCAAGGTGTTCAAACCACGTGACAGGGAATAAAGAATGGTTCGTGGATCTGGATGAACAATTCAGGCACTCAGTGAAGCTAAGGAATGATTTCAAGATGCCGGTGATGGGAAGAGGCAACATCAGCTCGATGTAAGAGGTGTAACTCAGTTAGTTTCATATGTGTACTACATACATGAGTTAAAAAATAACCTTTTGAGTATTGGTCAGCTGCAAGAGAAGGGGTTAGCTATCTTGATTAGAGATGGAGAATGCAAGATCTATCACTCTAGGAGGGGGCTCATTATGCATACACATATGACTGCCAACAGAATGTTTGTTCTACTTGCAACCATGAAACTACAATCTTCACCATGTCTGAATGTAGCTTCTGAGGACATCTCTGAACTGTGGCATCGAAGGTACGGACACCTGAATCACAAGAACCTGAGAATCTTGCAGTACAAAAAGCTAGTAAAGGGGCTGCCTCAATTCAATGCTTCAACCAAAATATGCACGAGTTGCATAAAGGGGAAACAACATCGAGAAGCTATGCCAAGAAAGAGTCAGTGGAGGAGTTCACAGCCACTTCAATTAATTCATGCTAATATATGCGGCCCCATACTCCGGAGTCAAACAGCAACAAAAGGTACCTATTGACATTCATTGATGATTGCAGTAGAAAAGTTGGGTATATTTTCTTGTTGAGAAAAGTGAGGCATTTACTTTTTTCAAGTACTTTAAGAATCTTGTTGAGAAGGAGTCAGGGTTATCCATATGTTGTTTGAGGACAGACCGAGGTGGATAATTTACCTCAAAGGAGTTTAATGAGTTCTGCAAATCTCATGGGATCAAGCGTCAACTTACTGCAGCCTACACACCCCAACAAAACGGGGTTGCAGAGCGCAAAAATCGTACCATAATGAATATGGTTCGATGTTTGCTCTCTGAAAAGGATATGCCTGAGCCATTTTGGCCGGAAGCGGTGAGATAGACTATTCATGTGCTTAACTGAAGCCCAACTGTGGCGGTGAAGGATAAAACACCAGAGGAAAGTTGGAGTGGAGTAAAACCTAGCGTGGAACACTTCAGAGTCTTCGGTTGCGTAGGGTGTGTTCATGTTCCAGATGCAAGGAGAGTGAAGTTAGATGACAAAAGCCATAGATGTGTACTGCTTGGTGTGAGTGAAGAGTTAAAGGCCTACAAGCTCTATGACCCGGTGACAAAGAAAGTGGTGGTTAGCCGAGATGTGCAGTTTAATGAAAATGAGAGCTGGAATTGGGGGAGGAGTGAAGATGAGGTCAAGGCCGATGTTCTGGAATGGGGTGAGAGTGAGTTCAGTGATGCAGATGATGGTGAAAGTGAAATTGAAGAAGACCAACAGAATGAAGAACCTAATTGTAATGAGGGTTCTGGAGCAAGCACACTGAGTTCACCTGAACAAAATGCATTACACTTACCTAAAACAAGAAATAGGAGGCTGCCTATATGGATGCAAGACTTTGAGAGTGGAGAGGGGCTCTTTGAAGATGAGAATGAACAGAATTGGGTGATGTTTATTTCACAGGAGGATCCAACCAGCTAGGAGCAAGGAGTGGAGAATGGCTATGGATCTAGAGATTGAGGTGATTACAAGGAATGATACTTGGGAACTAGTTAACCTTCCTAAGGGAGCAAAAATAGTTGGAGCAAAATGGGTGTATAAAACAAAGCTGAACGAGAATGGGGAGATAGATAAATACAAGGCTCGATTAGTGGCGAAGGGTTACACTCATAAGCAAGGAATTGATTACAATGAAGTCTTTGCTCCGGTGGCTCGATGGGATACGATAAGGATGTTGTTAGCTTTGGCAGCAAGAAATGGGTGGACGGTGTTTCAACTTGATGTGAAAAGTGCATTTTTGCACGGAGAGCTGAGTGAGATAGTATACTTGGAGGAGCCGCAAGGTTATGAGAAGAAAGGAGAGGAGCATAAAGTCTATAAACTCAAGAAGGCTTTGTATGGGTTGAAACAGGCGCCAAGGGCCTGGTATAGTAAGATCGAAGGCTATTTCCTCAGGAATGGTTTTGAAAGATGCAGCCATGAGCACACCTTATTCATCAGAATAGAAGATGGAGAGAAGATTTTAATTATAAGTCTTTATGTAGACGACTTAATCTTTACTAGTAATGATGATTGTTTGATTGAGGAGTTTAAACATTCGATGAAGTCTGAGTTTGAGATGACAGACTTAGGAAAGATGAGATATTTCGTAGGTGTTGAGGTTCAGCAGAGTTCGAAGGGTATTCATGTTTGTCAGAGGAAATATGCTCGAGAAGTTCTCAATAGCTAGGTTTGGCATGAAAAACTGCAACTCAGTGAGGAATTTGATAGTCCCTGGTACGAAGTTAACTAAAGAAGGTGAAGGAGAGAAGATTGATGCAACTTGGTATAAGCAGTTGGTTGGTAGCCTCATGTATTTTACGGCTACTAGACCAGATTTGATGTATAGTGTCTGTCTCATTAGCAGATATATGGCTAATCCATCTGAGATGCATCTGCTTGCTGCAAAAAGGGTGATGAGTTATTTAAAGGGAACTGTAGAGCTTGGTGTGTTTTATGAAAGAGGAGGTGAAGGTGAATTGGTTGCATTCACAGACAGCGACTATGCCAGCGATCATGATGACAGGAAGAGTACTTCCGGGTATGTGTTCAAGTTAAGTTGAGGGGCTGTTGCTTGTTCCTGGAAGAAGCAAGCTGTGGTAACACTCTCCACCACAGAGGCAGAGTATGTTGTAGCTACAGCATGTGCATGTCAAAGTATCTGGATGAAGGAAGTGCTTAATCAACTCAGTCCTTCTCAAAGTAAGTGTATTACTGTGTTTTTTGATAACTCGTCCACTATTAAGTTGTCTAAAAACCCAATTTTACATGGTAGAAGTAAACATATAGATGTGAGGTTTCACTTTCTACGTGGTCTCACTAAAGATGGTGTGGTTGAGTTGAGGTACTATGGTACAAGTGAGCAGCTTGCAAATATCATGACTAAACCGTCGAAGTTGGAGAGTTTTGAGAAGCTTCGAAGGATGCTGGGAGTGAAGTCCTTGACTGAGGTAAACTGATTGTCTTCTGGCAATTTCAGTTTAGGGGAAGAATTGTTAGAGATGTTTGAAGATTTCAAATGGCTCCTTGATAGAGTCAGCAGTTTGTTAGGTTTCTTTTAGTTCAAGTAAGCAAATAACTCCTACTTCTAAGGAGCTCGTTGTAGTTTGATTGTTTTTTACTGTTTCCTTAGCTAATTGACCACGATATTAGAGTCTATTAGATCGTGGGCTGTTTTTGTGCTTTTTTGTTACATGTATTGGCTTTATAAGCCAGAACCTTTCATCAATTCAATAACATTGTGATCCATCAAAGATCTATGTGAGTTTGTTGTGAATAGATTCTCAACACAGCACTCAACAAGGTGCCTATAATATCGATCTTTCTCACATAGAAGATCCACATCCTTGCTCGTATATATCGATGAGGTTATCCATCAAAAACGCGTAGGATGTTATCTTATGGAAGCAACTGTAATAGCACTGCTCGAAGGCCATAAGGTTCCTGAACAAAGGACATGTCCTCTCATCGATAGCCAAATGAGGAATGGTGAATACGCCATTTGTGAACGTTATGTTCAATATGCAACCTAGGCAGCCATTTACCTTTTCAAAAGTAACGCCTGCCTCTGAAAGAGCAGTAGCACTAGGTATCCTCTGCTGCAAGTGGCGGATCAACTTAAATGTGTCGCTTGTACTCACCTCCATCTGAGGACTTGGGTCTTCTAGTCCTTCAACGAGGGAAATTCTAATCAAATCAAGTATATGAAGAATTTTATCACCAGACTCGAGATTGAGGTAGCTGAAAATGTTAGGATCAGCCACTGAATTTTTGAAGAAGTCGATTACCAATTTACTGAGGGAATTACGGTGACCACTCTCAATTAGGTCATAGAAAAATACGAGCACAAACCAAGGCAGCTGATTTTCGAATAGCGGAAGATCATGGTATAGATATTGGAGCATACAAGGCATGTTGAAAATGGGGTCGTCATTATCTTGTCTGTCTACAGAAGATGCCTTCCGAAATAATTCTATCAAGAAACAACTATCGAGTATAAGCATCTTGATGAAGTCACTTTGGTCAAGATGAAAGCATGGTTCATAACAACCTTGGGCTTTGTTTTTCCTGTTCCTTGATGCTTTCGATCAAGCTATCCAAGGTTATTGTTTTCATACGACAGTTTAAATACCATTTTTTCACATTTTCGATGAGTTGAAATTTTTCTGCACCTCTGTGAAATGGCTCGATTGAGACTGTTAGGTTTGTATGCCTCCTCTTTTTGACAAAAGTAGCACCTCGGGAACTTTGAAGATGCAACATGTAGCAGGCAAAGGTGATTTGGCGTTCAAAACCTCTGTATTGAAGGTTGTTTTCCAATGTTCAACGGTCATACCTCTATGTTCTAGATGAACTTGAACGCTTTCATCTACTTCACCCCTTTCTATATCACTGCTACCTCCCATGCCTTTGTATTGGATTTGATCTAAGTTGCTCATATTATGCTGAAAAAAAACAAGTTTTCTTGAGTTATTATGATTTGTAAGGAATTCATCCATGGTTTTCCAACTTTTAATTACAATGAAATTTATAAATTTTGACTTTTTATCAAATGATAAGTACAATTCAGCAATTTTACTGAGATTAATACAATCTAGATAAGCTATCAAAATAAATACGAAATGTTACAGAGAAAAATAGGGCTTGTTTGGATTGTTTCCATTCCGTTAAAAAATTTCATAATTGTTTCCTCAGGTGGTTGCATGACTGCATCGGGGAGTCGACGCTGATGGGGTGTGAAAATCGGTCGTCTTCTGGTGAGGGGAGGCTGAATTTATTGGTGGTTTGATGTGCGGTGGTGATGATCGTGTAGGGTGGTACCGCATCTGAAGTTGGGTGGTCTGGGAGGATGGTTTTAAAGACTTACTACAGTGGGGTCGTGTCGTCTTCTATACCAGATTTTCCTACGGGTAATGGGGGGTCTTGGTCGAATACTTGAATTCATTGGCGATGCCTGTGGTGAGCGTGGTGGTTGGGCTGCTATCAACTGGGTGTCAACTAAGGTTTTCAGATTTGGGCCTTTTGGGCTCCTCATTTGTGGGCTCGTAGGACATGTAGCTTTTTAATTTTTATTTTAGTTATGGGTATCCATCTTTTATCGCGAAAGGATGATGGGGCCTTTTTTTTTTTTTCTTCCTTTTTTTAAGTGGGAAATGTGGACAAGATACCAGTGTTCTAAAAATCGGTCTAGGCGGCGCCTTGACGTTGGCGACCGGCAACCGACTCGATTTCTTCAAAATCGGTGAAATAGGCGGTCATCATGTTAGGCGTGAATTCGGCTGGTTTGGGCGGTCCTAGGCGGATTTGGGCGGGTCTGGGTGGTGCTAGGCGCTGACCGTCTCTCTTCTCTGAGTCCTCTATCTCTGTCTTTGCCTTTCTGGCACCCACCGTTAAGCGCTAGCTAGCCAGGTTCGCGACCCGACCAGACCCTCTCCTTGACAGCTCTCTCTATATCTCTCTTTCTCTCCCTCAAGTTTTGAGTAGGTTATTCTGAAGTCTCAAGTCTAAAGCTCTATGCTCTGTGAATCTGTGATAATGGTGGAAAAAGGCAAACGGGCACGGGGTTAGGTGATGAAGAAGATGAACAGCACTGCTGTTTCAATTTTTTTCCTTTAATAAATGACGTTCTTCTTGCGACGTCATTTTAAAGAGTCTCAGTAAAACATGGTCATAGACCCCTCTCATTCCCTCCGTGACTCTCTGTTTTGTTATTTACTAGGCAAAGGAGAATTGTTATTTTCGTTCTGTCATTCATTAGGCAAAGGATAGTGGGCCAAGGTTGTATGGCTACTTCAACTCAAAGATCAATTGTTCAAACAATAAGGGAGAGACAAGTATATTAAATTAGTGTCAAATTGCAACTGGCATTTCATCAAGTATTTTTTATTTTTGATGACTCCATAATTTCTTATTTCAAGTCACTTAACCTAAGAAAATTTGACGAAAAAATAAAAAAAATAAAAACCGCCTAGTCCCCAGGTCACCGCCCCACTAGCGCGTTGCATTTTTTAGAACCTTGCAAGATACTAGTGGCTTCGAGGTTAGTTTATTTGTTCTTTAAATTATTTAATTTCTTATTTTTGTGCTTAACTAAAATAGGTAGATGTGTTAGGGGTTTGCTTAGTATTACACGAGCATAAGGGGTGTGCTAGTGTTGCATGTATACTCTATGTAATGGCTTTTACTGATGGTGCGGCCATTTGAGCAAGTCATTATTGTTCAACTTGCTGAAATGCGTAATGGATCACCTTTTCAACTAAAAAAAAAAGTTTTTTTAATCAAAAAATGAATCACAAAGAGTTAAAAAAAAAATTAAAGATAGATAGAGGGGAAATATTTTAAAATTTGAGGATTTCTACTATTTTTCACTAATATACAACTTAATTTAACGATTTCAACTATTGATCCTTTAGATACCTATGCAAGAATTGTGTCCAAAAAAATCAACCAATTCATAATCATTTGGTCATTGAAAATGTATACACAAATGTAATCTGTTAGATAAAATTATAACGAACATTGTGTTAATCAAATAGTTAAATGTTTTCTGATTTGACTAATTTTTTGTAGGGAGCATGTGTATATGTAACTAGAGAATGAGTAGTTTAAATTATTAAACTACATGCTAAAAATAAAAACATCCTCAAATTTCAAGTTTAAGGAGGTCCTCTCTAGAACCTAATAAGGATCGCTTGTGCTATCCACTTTGTGATCACATATCGGTGTCTCAACCATTTAGTTTTTAAGTTTTCATGAGTAGATCACTTCTACAAATTTTTAGCTAAATCGGTAATCATTAAGATATTCATAATCACAATTTACCATAATGACCAAAAAAATTGATCCCTTTAAAATGACCAAAAAATGAATCCCTTTGTGGAGGCCCCCCCCACCACACACACACACACATACACGCGCGCGTGTGGAGCCATTCAGAAGCGAACGTCCACTCCACAAAGCAGAAAACGTGCGGACATCCATCCTCACAGCTGCATCAGGCACTGCTCTTGTCGGACGAAGACTCTGGGCATCCCAGACGGCATCACCATGAAGATGAAAGCCAAGGCATTCGAGGTCAAAGGTCTAGGTGGCTAGCCCTCACGCATCATCAAGGTCGACTGTAAACTCTTAGCCGATGAGTCCACCAACAAGAAGAAGCTCAAGATCGAAGCCTGGTCTCTATCCAGCAAAAGTAGCACCGGCATCGGCGCCTAATCGAGGCGAGAGGATGGACGACGGCTATATGTGTGTGTGTGTGTAGAGGATCAGAGGTAGACACCCGCACTGTCCCAAAAGTGCGGACGTCGATGCTTCTACTCCATTCAAGCGTCGACGGCGGCACGAATCTTACCGGACGAAGGGCAGAGGCATCCCAGACCGCTTCTGGGCAGCAATCGAGGTCGAAGGTTCTGGGCAACGATCTCACCTGAAACTTCAAGGTTCTAGGCAGCGACTGCAAACTGGTAATTGGTGAGTCCACCAGCAAGAAGAAGGTCAGGATCGACCCCTGGCCTCTGTCCAGCAAGTCCCGCCGCGCCGTCGCTGCCTGAACGAAGTAGAAGCATCG